>PVIJ01020477.1:0-20823 GCA_004024925.1 Scalopus aquaticus | reverse complement strand
CCCCCCCGCTGATTGTCTCTCTCCTATTTGGTTTCCCTATAGTCCTGTTATAAGTGAAATCATTCGATATTTTTCTCTTTCTTTCTGGCTTATTTCACTGAGTATGATCCCCTCTAATTCCATCCATGTCGCTGCAAATTGCATGTGGTTATCTTCTTTCCATGCTGAATAGTATTCCATTGTGTGTATGTAGCAAATCTTCTTGATCCAATCATCTATTTTTGGACATCTGGGTTGCTTCCATACCAGATTTCTAGTGGTTGTCACCTATGAGGACAACGAGCTCGGATGGGCTCCTCTCTTCCAAGCCAACAGGCAATGGGCCTCCCACTGGTATAGAAAAGTTGGCGACTATTAGGTAGGTCTCTTCGGAAGGCCCTTGGGTATTGGGTTTGTGATGGGAAACCCAGGAAAGAGGGCCTCCCTGGTGGTGCAGCAGTTGAGCACTGCGCTGTGGCGTTGCCGGCAGCGAGCGATGCAAGTTCGATGCCCAGCCTGGGAGAATCTCACATGGTGCAGCAGGCCTCTCCTGCCTCGCCTGCTGCTCCCCTCAGCAGTGTATTTCTGATCTGCCTGTTCTGCTCCCCACTCTGTCTCTGGTGAACCCTCTCGCCACCCCACGCCTCTGGCCTGTACCCCGGCTTGTATGTATAAATAAATCTTTAAAAAAAAAAAAAAACAGGAAAGACCCTGCTGTTTAAGGATCCATGAATGATGTCAGCGCCAGGAACCAGCCTCCTGAAAGGCAGGCAGGGCGAGAGGCCCAGTCCTCCTAGGCTGGCCTCTGTCTTCCCCCAGGCAAACCTCCAGCAGGTCAGCT
Organism: Scalopus aquaticus; assembly: GCA_004024925.1. Taxonomy (NCBI): domain Eukaryota; kingdom Metazoa; phylum Chordata; class Mammalia; order Eulipotyphla; family Talpidae; genus Scalopus; species Scalopus aquaticus. The sequence continues at coordinate 20,003 of PVIJ01020477.1, read as the reverse complement.
TCAAATGAAGGGACAACAGGAATTAGGCACCTGGGGCATTGCAGTGTCAATGTGTGCACTACACAGAGACGAGTCTCCTTAAACTGCTTATTTACGCCTTCAAACTTCTCGTTTCCCTTATTAAAACCAGAAAGGTTCATGACTAACAAAAAAATACAAGACATGCAAGAAATTATTCATTTGATCTTCAATTATATCTTGCTATTAAAACTACAACTAACAAGCAAACTATGCATGGACAAAATCCTGAACTTAAACTAAGCTTTAAACAAAATTAAATTACTCATTTTGGAAGCTTCCTAGTAGAAAATAATTAGTCCCTCTACTGGATTTACGCTTATTCAAGATTATGTAATTATTTTGGTCTTGGTTTTACACAACTCAAGCATTTGGCAAACTAAAAATCTGTTATAGTTTTTCCCCTGAGGGCAGCTTTATTCTAAAGTATAAAATCCCTGAGTTTTTTATACACGTACTCATTAAACTTATATCTAACTTTCCGTAACCAACTTTGTGCTTGAATATTCCACATATTGCCATTTGCCTCAGTAATATATACATCATATACATCTATGCTTAACACAGTACTCTGAGCAGGTGCCTGGGGTTACAGCAGCCTTCTGGATAGCTTCCGAAGATAAAATCCAGTCATTTTTTCATTACCATAATCGGAAACTCTTAAAAAACTACCATGATGTTACCTGATAGGGATAATATATTCTGAATGTTTGAGATATTATTCCATGTATTTATCCATGTATAGACTTAACTTTAATGATATAAGCACAGTGATCCTAAAAGAGTAGATTGTGAAACTTTATCTTGAGACATCTGTCATTTAAATGTGACTGAATCTGAGGCTCCCGCTATACCCTGTTTCCCTAAATCATATACTGTGGTGTAAACAAATGTTACCATAATAAAGAAAAATAATGAAATATGACTAAGCTATCAGAAAAAAAAGGTTGTATTAAAGACTGCATTTCTCGATCACATCATTTTAAAACTTTACAAACTCTAAAATAGGAAACCAATAAATTCTTTATGAGTGAGCTCTGCTTGCGTATCTAATCTTCCATCTACAGACTCACGCCCTCAAACTTTGCCATGGCTCTGTGACCCCATCTGTTCTCTGTCCCAGCAAAATTCTCTTGAACTTTTCTTTTTCCAAATTCTACTTAGACCATTTTCCCTTATTCCATAAGAGCACTGTTAGGGCAGACTTGCTACAGCTTTTACTGTAAGTAAGATTTGTTTGGAGTGATTGCAATGTAGCCTTACGTTACAAAAGTTGAGAACGCCTAGCTTCCTAATATCTCTGGTTTTGTATGAGAATAAGAGTTTATTTTGTGGCAGTCTCAGCCAAATAAGGAATATTGGGACAGAAAAAGCAGACCCACTGGACCTAGCTAAAAGGACCAAGGATAGGAATTTATTGTGACTTTGAGCGTCCATTAGAACTTAAAAGTGTTAATTGTGGGTAAGTAATAAATCCTAGCATACATGAAGAAACAGGTAAGTAGGAGTATTAAGATTATTCAAAAGACCTGGGATTTTTTTTTTCATATTTTTTAAAAGTATTTTCTTTTGAATATTTTATCCTGACAAAGCAGGAAGAGATAAACAGGTAAATTTTAAGATAGGCGCTTAAAATCAGCAGGGAACAAGAGCACAGAACAATCAGGTTATGCTTTAGATGATGATTCTGTTTCTCCAACTAATTTGAAAAACACCTGAGAGCCCGCATTTTAGAGTAAATGAAAACAGTGGACGAGGGAGAGAGTAGCTTTGCCAAGGACACAGATGAGAAGTGTTACCCCTATGGACACTCCACTGCACCCAGTCAAAGAACATTGTCCAAGGAAGAGCTGGGCCACAAGCAGCAGGAGAGCAACAGTGGTCGGGGCGTGTGGAGGAGAATCTGAGGACAAGGCAGGGGCAGGGACGAAGACCGCCAGGCTCAGACAGGCATTTCAAAGAGCAACAGTGGTTCACAGAAGGTTTGTGCGCCCAGAGTGAAACAGTGACCCCTAATACTGAGCGTTTCCCTATCCCCACAGGACCTGACGGTCCTGGGACCAGTTGTTTCACCCAGAGAATACTTTTCCAGAACATTCCTAAAAGCCTTCCATTTTCATTTCTCGAAATGGTAAGCTTTTTGAGGACAAGCTGGTGTGCCCCCTTGTGTACCTCTACCACCTTAGGGACAAAAGGGGCCAGTCTGTCCTCCCTTTTCAGTTCCTACTCACTTGGCTGTAAGTGACCCATTGGTGGTGCCCTGCTGTCCGGCTGGTGACAGGCTCCGGAGACTTGTCACGTACAATGACATCATCCTGGTTTTACTCTTAGTACATGAGTTTGGTGCTGCTAGCGTACTTAAACGTTCCAACTTAAATTTGGAAACCTTAACTATCTGAAACAGTTCATTTTGGATAATGGAAGGTTTATTACAGATTTTTTTTAAAGATTTATTTATTTATGCATACAAGCTGGGGTATAGGCCAGAGGCGTGGAGCGGTGACAGGGTTCACCAGAGACAGAGTGGGGAGCAGCACAGGCAAATCGACAGAAATACACGGCTGAGGGGAGCAGCGGGTGAGGCAGGAGAGGCCTGCCGCGCCATGTGGGAATCTCCCCCGCCAGGCGTCAAACTCGCGTCACTGCTGCTGACAGCTCCACAGCGCAGCGCTTAATCACTGCACCACCAGGGAGGCCCCAGATTTTTAATAAACATTTTTGAATGTTGCTATCATATTGCCCTAGTGCACAGCATAGCACCTTATTTTAGCCACTTTACACTCAGCTTATGATGATCGTTTCCACCTCTCTGCTGGCTCCCTAAATGCGTCACTAACTTCTACTTTTCACTTCTGTACAGTGGAAAGACTTCAGTATTTGAACATAGAGTACAAGGTTTGAATTCTAGCTCTGTCATTTATTAACTCAGGCAAATTGCTTGACTTCTTTGTAAGACAATATTCAAAATAACTTCGATTATCTCTAAGTATCACAGGGTATTTTGGTGAGACTCAAATGAGGTAATATATATAAAATAGTGGAGCTGAACATTATCAATATCAATATCTTATTGGCTACATTTCAAGGTTTTTCTTAAGTGCTCAGAGCTCAATAAAACTATACTGAACTATGTCAGTCCATACTTAGCACACACATGTATTACCTTTTGCAAAGAAATCTACTCCCCATAGTGTTACTTTGCCTTACAGCCACTTACTTTCTGATATTTTCCTCTGATCCTTGCCTGTGAGCATGTGATATTACAGCCTAGCAGGAAAGATGGTGTCTAGATCCCTTTTGTAACTACAGTAATCCTAAACAAAGAGCAGACATTCGGATCCTCACGGAACAGCAACAAAGTAGGAAATTCTACATTTGGATTCAATGATTAAAAAAAAACAGAAATGCGGAAAAAGTCAAATAGAAAAAATTTGAGACAGATAAAGGGGCAAATATAATACCATTTGTCATGGCTGTTTTCCTGTTCCATCTGCCAAAGACGTGGCAGAGAGGTTCGAACAAACATGTACAGAACGGATGGTGTTTTCGCTCATAATGGCCTGGAAGCATTAAACAGTAGACATAAGTGTCTTCAGTGCTGCTATGGCTTGGTGTTCTCATACCAACTGCCTGGGAAAAAGCAAGTGAAATGTATTTTTAATTAAACAATTTCACTATTAAAATGGAGAATTTTATGAAACCAGCTGCCCCAGGATGCTCTGAGAGCATCATCTTGACTCAAAATTATTCTTTCTGGGGCTTTCAACAGTGATGATAATAAAAGTGGATTTCTACCTGTGGCCCTGAGTCTCAGAGCAGGTGAAAAAATGCTTCCTGTGTGTTAGGGCTGCCTCATTTCCTCTTAAAATCTCTCATGCCGGTCCTCATGGGAAATGAGACTGCCTGGAGTGGCTGATGTCAGGAACATCTTCTCTCCTGACAACACCCCTCTCCTCAGATTTCTAGAAAATTAGCCATTACCTGCATTGGTTACTTTATATGATCAACCTTCTGAGAATGGCTTTAATGAGCTCACAACTTAAAACTTTCCACATCTTCATGCTCCACTAGTTCTTGAAACAGCCAGGCTGGAAGAAGCATACCATTACTAGGGGAGAGAGATAGCCCAAAGAAGAGTATTAATACTGTAGACGGAGAAAAATAAGTACTGTACTAAGTAAAATGAATAAAACTGTGGTAAAATATTTTCATTAATTTGGCACTACATTTTCTATCCAGTCAGAAAATGATTACATGAGTGAAAAATGAAATATTGAAAGAACTCAGAATAAAATTAAAGTACCATTTCCAGTCACTATTCATTTTTTTTTGTTAGTTTCTTTAGCCTCATGGTTTTCTTTTTTTTTTTTTTTTCAATAATTAGCCTATTTTGCAGCAATATGGATGGAACTAGAAGGGATCATGCTCAGCAAACTAAGCCAAAAGGAAAAAGAAAAATATCGAATGGTCTCACTTATAACAGGAATATAGGGGAACCAAATACAAGAGCATCAATCAGTGAGAGAGGGGGGAGGATTGGGTCTCAGACCAGGGGAGAGGGGAGCACAGAGGACTGTGGTGACGGTTCACGGGTGAATCGGTGGTGGGAAATCTACGGGAAATATACAGTAATGTAAAAGACACAAATAAAAATAACAAAAAATAAATAAATAAATAAATCAGTTACTATTAATGAAAAAAATAAAATGAATAAAAATAATAATGAAAAAAATAAAATAAAATAACCCAGGCACTGTAAGTCCAAGTCTAGTCTTGCCTTGCACTGAAAGAATATTCATTTATTTAGATTTAGATATTTTTTCTGACAAACATATCATTAAATAAATTTGTAGACATTTTAAAATTTAAAAAAATAAGAAATAATTATCCTATTGTATGAGGATTCTAGTATAGCTTAGTATTAAAATACAGGTAATGGTACTTGTATCAAAATCAACAATAAAAAATCTTTCTCTTATCCCATTTGTAAGCTCCTTAACAATAGCTTTTTGTTATCTTTTCCTTTTCTTAATCCCTAGGTTATGAGGTCCTAATTTTAATCTCAAGGAACAAATAATAATCTAATCTAGTAGAAGATTAATTTTATTGTTCCCACCAAAATAAAATGTATAATTATAAAGTATGTTAACTTTTTAAGCTCATTCATTCATTTTTTTACCTCAAATACTCATTTTTCTACCCTAGGCCAAGAAATATAACAAATCACCATTGTTTTGTAATGGATCATCCTCTCTTTTGGCAAACAAAACTATAGATTACATCTTCTATGTCACAGATATGCCCACTTTCTGTTTTGCTAAGAAGTGTTTAACCTTGTAACTCTCTTTCCCACAGAGGAATACCACAGCTGCTACCACAATAACAGTAGCTGTGGAAAAGATCATTCATTTATTCAACAAGCATTTTTGGACAGCTGTTATGTGTCAGGATTCCAATGTCTGGAGAGAGAGTGATGAACAAAACACAGAGTCGGTGGCCACGATGAGCCTGTTGAGTGCAGACCTGAGGGAGGTAGGCAGCAAATGCATGTATGTGTCTGTTTTCAGATGAAATTAGCATTTGCTCGATTAATTCAGCAAAGTAGTTTGCCCTCCCCATATGGACAATAATCAATCTGTTGAGGGTCTAAGAGAACAAAAAAATGTGGAAGAAGGAAGTATTGGGTCCTTCCTGTCTGACTGTTTCAGTTGGGTAAACTCCTGAACTCCTGCTTCTCAGGAATTGGACTTGGACTGAAAACCAAAAAACCTCTCATGAGACAGACATAAATACATTTGTATACTTGGTTCTGTTCCTCCACAAAACCCTGATTAATGCCATAGATATAAACAGGGGCACGAAGATAGTGAGGATAAATCTTTGCTAGATGGGTATTTAGGGGTGAAGTCTCTGAGAAGGAACATATGAGGAAAGGCCTGACTGAATTGAGGTAACCACATGGGTATCTGAAAGATCTTTCCCCTTCCCACCTCTCCCGGCCTTGAGAAAGGAGGAGGAGGAAGAAAAGGGTAAAGCAAAATGGAATGCCTGACACAGGACAGAGCTCCAGATGGCCAAGAGAGAGAGGCTGACACAGTGGGAAGGAACATCATGGACAGAAGAGAGTGGTGGGTAAGGGTCCGAGCACAAGAAGGACTTACCCTGTTACAGCCCCACAAAACAGCAGACTCACTCCATTGGGCTCTAGGACTTCCGATTCTGTCCGCTTCCTTCTTGGGAATCTCCAGGCCTAGCCGAGACTTCAGACGACTGATGATGGCTGAAACTGAGTAAAAACTTTCAAGCCAGCACACCCAAATCACTGACCCACCAAAACTGTGTGAGGTGATAAATGTTTATTACTGTTTTAAGCTACTGAATTCGGGGAGCAATTTGTTTTAAGCAGCTGCATACTGCTAATACCCATGTATAATACATAAAGTTTTCCTAGTCTGAACCTTAAACCTCTGAAGAGTAATTTATATAATTCCTTCCAACCAATTTATTTAGTTATGTATTATATGAATCAATTTGTATAATTATCATAATTTATGTATTTATTTCCTGGGGATTTTGTAATCCCAGGAGGTTCTTAGGAGTTACTTCATTTGGAATATCAATGAAGAAGCCTACAGTGATTTAATAAAATCAGAAATCATTTTACGATACCATGCCTTTGATTTTTCGATTTTGTTTCTACATCTGTTGTATTTTTACAGTCCTCGTGAAAAATTATAACTAAGATACTATCTTCATGAGTAATTTTCTCCAGAATTTCACACTTCTAAATACTGATCTCAATTAGCATATTTTGTGATATAATTTATGTATTGTCATTGCATCCTTGTAGATCCTTTATAAGGTTGACATTTTTCAAACAAGCAACTAGGAACAAAATCTTTTTTTTCTCATATTATTTTAACAATTTATTCAATGACTTCTTAGGAACAAGGAGGTAAACAAGTTGACCTTTATGCTTTAAATAAATTCTCTGTCCCTCAAGATCGTTCTTATTATCACTAATGTCAATTTCACCTGCTTGTGAAAGCCTTTATATGATTGTTTTCTTCATACTTGCACGTAACCCATTGTCAAATCTGGTCAAAAACTAAAACCCATCTAGCTAAATAAACACTACAATAGCTGGTATTTCCTGAGCCTACCTCAGTACCAAGCTCTGCCATGTGCTTTTCATGCCTTCATTCATTCAGTCTTCATAACCATCCTGTAAGTCAGTTACTTATTAACATCCCATTTGGAAGCCCAAGAACGTTTTAGAAGGGAAGGGTCAGGAGTTCTGTCCCCTGCAGAACTGGATTGAAACCCACACAGAGCAGCCCGGGGCCTACTCCCAAACACTCCACCACCCAGGGCCAGTCTGGACTTCAGCCTGGGGTTCACTGTTAGACACTAAATTGTGTCCCCGCCCCCAATTCATGTGTTGAAGCCAGAGACCCTCTAGTGCCTTTATCTGGAGTTAGGACCACTAAGGAGGTGGTTAAATCTGCATGAGGTCATAATCTGTTAGGAATGGTATCCTTCCAGGAAGGGAAATAGACACAGAGCTCTCTCCGTGTATGTGCATAGAGGAGCCCATGGGCGGGCACAGCGAGAAGGCAGCAGTTTACAGCTCAGAAATAATGATCTCACCAGAAACAACCCTGAAGGCACCTTGAACTTGGACTTCCAGTCTCCAGACCGTGCAAAAACAAATTCCTGTTGTTTATTCCTGTGGTTTCTCGTTACAGCAGCCCAAGCAGACTCACAGTTTCCTCCCTCATTGTATCCATGAGCTGCCCCTGGATGAAACACGTACAGCAAACCATGCTCGGTGAATTCAGTTACATATCTTATATTAAATTGAGTATATGACTTGCCTTTGCAATGTTCTTTTGGTTCTTCTTAGTCTCCGATGCATTAAAATTCACTACTCTCTCACACTAATATTAGGTTTAAAATGGTTACTACCGAGCACATTTTAGTGCTATTAATCATGTCATCCAGATAATTTAAAATTGGTCAAACATAACCTTCCTCCTTAGCTATAGAAAATGAACAGTTAATAAATACAATATCAAGCTTTAAGCATTGGAATATTAATGCCCCCGAGGCGTACTTAATTTTGAAATTAATTGGTTATGCCTTAAAGACAACATCTAAATAACAATACCCCTGTTTTCATGTGTTTTGGCTATTCATGACTTGGGGTCCTCCCACTGAATCCTGGCCCTGCTGAGCTCTTCTGGAACCTGTCTCACAAGGTCTCGACCAGCTCCTGTAGCCTAAGCCTCTATGTCTCCTTCCGGCCTTGAAACACCTACCTGCCCTGACGTGCTGTCTTCTCATAGCTGTGACAGCACCGTCAAAAAAGCAAATCAGTATGGCTCTAGAGTCAGATGGCCTGGTTTGTGAGGATTTTAAGGATTTCTCCATCATGTGGCATCTCCAGCAGGGGTTGGGCAAGTTTCCTAAAGGCACGTGTCTCAGTTTCCTCATCTGTTTAATGTGGTAATAACTACTCAGTTATTACAAGGAATAAATGAAATGAAAAGCACTTAATTAAGTGCACAGACTCTAGTAAACATGAGTCACAGTTACTATTATTGCAGATTAATCATACTCATCTACTCTATTCTTTGTAAATGAGTGCTGCTGGATTGATTTTTATGATTGTAATTTGTAGGTTTTAAGGGAAACTCTCTGGTTGAAACAAAACTAAAAAAAAATGGTAGAGGTTGAGAATTTTAAGATCTGGATAAGCCTGGAAATAGAATAAATGTTTGAAGGCAGGTAATTTTTTAATGTTAAAAATAAGTCAATAGATGAGATCTCTCTGGGGATAGGACTGTCACCTGCCCTCAGTGACTCCCCACATTCCATCTCCATCTGCTCTTCTCGGTGCATGCCGGCGCCAAATTGTCTCCACAGCACACCCCAAGCTCAGGAGCTCTCCATTTACCATTTGACTCCCCAGAAATATCTTCTCCAAGATGTGGTACATATACACAATGGAATACTATTCAGCATTCAAAAATGATAAACATATGCAATTCGCAGCAACATGGATGGAGCTAGAAGGGATAATGCTCAGCCAAATAAGCCAGAAAGAAAGAGAAAAATATCGAATGGTTTCACTTATAACTGGAATATAAGGGTACAAAACAAGAAAGAGACATCCAGCAAGGGTGGGGGTGGATAAGGGCTCAAAAAGGGGTAGAAAGAGCACAAGGGACCATGGTGACGGTTCACGGGTGAATCAGTGGTGGATAACCCACAGGGAATACACAATAATGTAAAAAATATGAATAATAATTTTTAAAAAAGAAATATCTTCTCCAAACATCCAACGGGCTTACTCTCTCACTTCCCCTAAGAACCTGCTGATGAGTCACTCTCGAGAGGAAAAGCTTTTCTAGCACCATACACAGCGGCAGTCCCTGCTGCCTTCTGCCTGCCCCCACCCCCAGCCGACCCGTCTGACTTTCCTGTTTTACTTGCTGTCACCCAGCACACTGAAGCATCGCTTGGTTTTTATCTGTCTCTCAGCTACAGCAGAAAACCCAGTGGGAGCAGAGACTTGACTTTGTTTACTGCCCTATTACCAGCACCTGGAACAGCACTGGCATGCAACAGGCACGCAGTGGAAGGTGATTGAACTGAATGAATGCAGAAAGGAACCCCCTCTAAGTGCTCTTTTTTAGTGGCTCAATTCCAAAGTTTCCATCAGGGTTCACACTGCATTGTACACTTCTGTGGATCATGACAAATGTGTAATGTCAGATATCTATATTGCCATAAAATACCAGTTTCACTGCCCCTATAATTCCCTGAGGCCACGTCTTCATCCCAACCCCCGAGCTCCCTAAGCCCCTGCCACCCACTGATCTTTGTACACTATAGTGTCGGCTCTTCCAGAATTTGCTTTGAGAATGATGTCATAGAAATCATCTGGTCTGTAGCCTCTCAGGATTCTTTCACTTAGCAATATTCATAATGATTTACCCATATCTGTGGGGGGGGGGGAGGCTTGATGGCTCATTTTTTATTATTTATTTGTATGCATTTACATGGATAGATCATGGTTTGTTTATCCTGACCCTATTGAGGCACATCTTGGTGACTCCAGTTTTTGGTAGTCACTGTAACTTCTGTCCTGTTCCTGTAGAAATAATGTGTTTTCTTCCTTCAAACGTCTTCAACTTTTTGAGAAGCCTCCTTGCCTTTTTCCATAGACTCTGTGCCAATTTATATTCCCAACACAGTATGAAAGTGTTCTCTTTCCTTCACATCCTTGGAATCTGTTATTTCTTGTCTTTTTGGTAAAAGCCAATCCAGAATGTGTGAAATGATATCTCATTGTGATTTTGATTTGCAGTTCCCCAAGAACTTGTGATACTGAGCACCTTCATATGTACATGAGTTCTTGCCTTCGTGCCTGTGTATTTAGAGGAGCAAACATCTCTCAGTCCATATAAACTGGTTTCGGCAGGTAAAAATCCTTCAGCTATTGATTCCCCAGGTTGCTGGGAATACCTGGAGCAGGTTACAAGGCTGTCGCTGGCTCTGCAGCAGTTGGCAGGCTGGTTCCCAGGGACTCAGGCACGGCACCTGCCCGGTCCCTGGGCACGTGGGAGCACCTCCAGAACCCTGTTCAGTAGGATGGTGCTAGACGAGGGTCCACTTCAGCGAGCACGGTTGGGGCCTCAGTCAGCAGAGCTATTACCAGGTGTGGGATGGGTGCGGTTCCCACGGCGTCCCAGGGAGAGCTCCAGTCTGGTCTCTCGGCAGGACTGCCCCTGAACCTGAATTCCAAAACAGAGTCTGGAATTGAATCTCAATTCTGGAATTGAGAAGCTGGGGAATCACTGGTATTGGTTTAAGCCTGAAACCCACCAGCGTCTAGACCGAAGAAGGGTCGATGTTTCAGTTCATGTCAGAGACTGGAGACACTGACCCCACCCCAACCCCCTACCCCCGCAGTCTGGCAAGAGGAACTCCCTCTTCCTGGGCCTTCTTGTTCTATTCAAGTCCTGTGATAATTGACTGAGACCCGCCCTTTGGCACTCACAGTCAATCTGCTTTATTTAACCAACAGATTCAAACTCGACTCTCATCCCCAAACACCCTCACAGACACACCCACAATAATATGTGACCAAAGGTCCGAGCACTGTGGCCTGGCCAGAGTGACACAGAATCAACCATCGCAGAGATCTGGCAGGGGAGTTGACACAATAGCCCTGATTTAACCCCAGAGACCCTACCGGAAGGGTCAAAATTGTGCTCTATTTATTTTATTAAAATGCTTGAGATTTTGTGTAATACAGAATAAAGAATGAATGCCGGTGAGTGGCGCTGTAATTTCTTAGTTCACCAATAGTTGCTTTCCTGACTTTAACATTAAAAAGTAATGAGCGTCTCGGGCCTCCCTGGTGGCGCAGCGGTTAAGTGCTGCGCTGTGGAGCTCTCGGCAGCAGCAATGCAAGTTCGACACCCGGCCAGGGAGGATCCCACATGGCGCAGCAGACCTCTCCTGCCTCGTCCGCTGCTCCCCTCAGCAGTGTATTTCTGATCTGCCTGCTCTGCTCCTCTCTCTGTCTCTGGTGAGGCCTCTCGCCGCCCCACGCCTCTGGCCTGTACCCCAGCTTGTATGTATGAATAAATAAATCTTTAAAAAAAAAAAAGTAATGAGCGTCTCAAAGGTTCGATTCGGCAGAGACAAAGGAGAACCCCGGCACACGAGGGGCATGGCTTCCCCTAGTCAGACCCCACAGCAGCACCGAAGTGCGTTAGGTTGGGGCTTGGCACACCGAGTGAAGGCTTTGAGGAAAGAGCTCCCAGAGCAACACTGTGGGCCACCTCACTGTCATTGTCAAAGCATTCCCTGAGTGGACGTGGGAAGCATGCAGGCTGGGTAGCAGTCACACCTCAGCCCCCCCCAAAAAAAATTGAAAAATTATTCATGCTTCTCTTCTTCCAAAGCATAACTTATCTAAGAACCAAATTGTCATCTCCACCCCAAAAATATATTCAGCCCCCACAAGCTTTATTGCTATTTTAATTTTCATGTACAATATTTCACCTCATAGGACATCTTCCTTTTTTTTGATCATTTGTGAAATTAATAAAAAGTGTGTGACAAATATTTCAGGATGAGCTAATCACATGTACGATTTCGTCAATTTTTACTTTATTTTCTCACGTCGTGCTGCCTCTCTTAAGAAGCGAAAGTGCTTCTTGCCCAGTGATGGGAAGAAAATAATTTCCTTTCAGGAAAGAAATATGAGTACCTACAAATTTTCTGAAGATTTTAGTAACTAACTGACAAAGACTGCCTGGAAAGACACACTTGGCTTTCGTGGCTGTGTACCAGTCACTTAGGGGATCGCGTGACTAGAAACGCAAATAACATCCCCCACCCCCACCAGAGAGAGCAAGTGCTTAATGCAGAGCAAAACTGGGTGCTTCACAAAGATTTGTGGTAACTCTTGTCTTTCAGAACCTCATCCTCGTGAGGCACTGTGCTCAGCTCCTTAAACAGCCATCGAATCTCCATTCTACAGCCTGTATGTGTTATCGCATCTACAGGTGGAAAGGAAATTAAGGAGATTACAATTTGTATCTCAATCCAGTCATCTATTTTTGGGCATCTGGGTTGTTTCTATGTCTTAGCTATTGTGAACAGCACTGTAATAAACATGGGGGTGCATGTATCCTTTTGGAATAGTCCCATGTGCTCTTTTCTCCCCCATTTTGAGCCCTTATCCTCCGCCTCTCTCGCTGAATGTCTCTCTCTTATTTGGTTCCCCTATATTCCTGCTATAAGTGAAAACATTTGATATTTTTCTTTTTCCTTTTGGTTTATTTAGCTAAGCATGATCCCTTCTAGCTCCGTCCATGTTGCTGCAAATTACATGTGTTTATCTTTTTTGATTGCTGAATAGTATTCCATTGGGTGGTGGGAAACCTACGGGGAATACACAATAATGTAAAAGACATAAATAATAATAACAATAAAAAAATTTTTTAAAAGATTTGTATCTCGAGAAGCTAATAAGGGGCACAGCTGGGAGTCTATCCGGGGAGCCTTGCACCGGCATCTGTGCTTTTAACCTCTTGCTATACTTTTTTCTAGAGTTTGTGACTATCCCTTCTTTAGACAAAAAGAGGTGGTTAAAATAAAATCAATTATGGCTCTAGGGAAGAGCTCTTCCCTCTCTCCTCACTGCTGCTGGTTGCTGCCAGTCCTGGGCTTGCGGCCTCATCACTGCCCCAGGCTCTGCCTCCAGCGTCACAAGGTCTTCTCCCCATGTGACTCTCCACAGAGCTTTTTTTTTTTCCTCTGCATGTCTCTGTCTAAATGTCCTTCTTATATGTACATCAGTCATTGGATTTGGGGTCCACCCTACTTCATTATAATCTCCACCGAATAATATTTGCTAAGATCCTATTTCCAAATAAGGTGACATTCACAGGTACCAAGGCTTAGAACCTTCAACACAGGGCCTCCCTGGTGGCGCTAGGGGCTAAGTCTCAGCACTATGAAGCTATCTGCAGCCACTGCAGCATGAGTTCTATCCCCAGCCAGGAAGTTTCCCACATGGTGCAGCAGACCTCTCCTGCCCTGCCTGCTGCTCCCCTCAGCAGGGTACTTCAGTAGACCTGCCTGTTCTGCTCCGCACTCTGTCTCTGATAAATCCTTTCACCAGCCCACACTTCTGGCCTACACCCCAGATTTTGTATGCATTAATAAATAAATATTTTTATAGTTAACAACACCGTATTATATATTTTATTTTTTAATTTATTATTATTACTATTATTATTTATGTCTTTCACATCATAGTGTATTCTCCGTAGGTTTCCCACCACCTAAGGAACCACCCATGAACCGTCACCATAGTCCCTTATGCTCTTTTCTCACACGTTTTGAGCCCTTATCCTCCCCCTCCCTCACTAAATGCAAATGGCAAACAGGTATATGAAAAAATGTTCAACATCACTTATAGTCAGGGAAATGCAAATCAAAACCACAGTGAGATACCACCTCACACCAGTAAGAATGGCACATATTAAAAAAACAAAACAAAACAGGAAACAACAAATGTTGGCGAGGATATGGAGAAAAAGGAACTCTCCTACACTGCTGGTGGGAATGTGAACTGGTCCAACCACTATGGAAAGCCATATGATGGTTCCTCAAACTGTTAAAAATGGAGCTGCCATACAACCCAGAAATACCACCTCTGGGAATCTACCCAAAGAACACAAAAACATTAATCCAAAAGGATACACGCACCCGTATGTTTACTGCAGCACTGTTCACAATAGCTAAGATATGGAAACAACCCAGATGCCCAAAAATAGATGACTGGATCAAGAAGATGTGGTACATATACACAATGGAATACTATTCAGGAAAAAGATAAACACATGCAATTCGCAGCAACATGGATGGAGCTAGAAAGGATCATGCTCAGTGCAATAAGCCAGAAAGAAAGAGAAAAAATATAGAATTGTTTCACTTATAGCAGGGATATAGGGGAACCAAATGAGAATAAATAAATCTTTAAAAAAAATAAAAGAACCTTCAAAACATTTGACAAATGGTGGAAGGTTCCTAATTTAACCCATAAACATCAGAACCTTAAAATAAGTTAACATCCAACTAGTCACCAGGATTTTTCTGGACCTATTGAGTAGCAAAGGAGAGCTGCAAACCTGGCAGCAGACCAAAGCTCAGAACCCTCCACCCAGGGAGACCCAGAAACTGAGCCAGGACTGACTATAGGAGGCAGAGTCAGAGGCTGGACTGTGGGGGATTCAGGGTAGGGGAACAAGGGATAGGGCTGACGCAGTTGCCCTATATACTACCTCTTCTGTACACAAAAATCCCATCCACACCGTAAATTCTAGTCCCATAACCTCGCCCTTTAACATGCACTTAACACTGACTAATCTCTTTCCTTAAATGCCTGTGGTATATTCCATCTATCTGCATCATTTAAGTATTTTACTACAAGCTTTCTTGTCATATTTTTATATTTGTTTTGTCTCTTCAAATCGCCTGCAAGTTACCTGAGTCAGTGCTGCACCTAATATCTTGTTGCTGAGCCACAAGAGCAGTAATCATATTGCTAGGCATCTAAGGAAGATCTGTTGCACATCAAATGGTTAAGAAAAAAGCAATTATGTATTTGATCTGCGAGAGGGTGACATCACTGCAGCCCAAAGGGCACAGCAAGGGACACTGAGCCCCAGCTGTGGCGTTCTCACTATTGAACTTAGAAGTCCAAGTTGGGGGTCTCCCTGGTGGCACAAGGGGTTAAGTCTCAGCACTATGAAGCTATCCATAACCACTTCAGTATAAGTTCGATGCCCGGCCAGGGAGCCGACCCACATGGCACAGCAGACCTCTCCTGCCTCACCCACTGCTCCCCTCAGCAGTGTATTTCAGTAGATCCACCTGTT
This sequence comes from Scalopus aquaticus, assembly GCA_004024925.1. Classification (NCBI taxonomy): domain Eukaryota; kingdom Metazoa; phylum Chordata; class Mammalia; order Eulipotyphla; family Talpidae; genus Scalopus; species Scalopus aquaticus. The sequence goes on along the minus strand of PVIJ01020477.1, from coordinate 4,515 downwards.
CTGCTCCCCACTCTGTCTCTGGTAGATCCTCTCACCACCACCCCCCACACCTCTGGGGGTGCATAAATAAATAAATCTTTTTTTATTTATTGTAGGTATAAATAAATAATTTTTTTTTAAAAAAGAAGTCCAAGTTACCTCTCATTTGTGTCCATTTGACCCACGGCCACTCTTCATCTTTTCTGTCTGCAAGTAAATTTCATTCAACATTTCTTTCTCTTCCTCAAGCTGGATTTCAATCACACACATTGACATTTTATACTGAACTTGGATCCAGAAAATGCAAAGGTTGCTATGAGAACCAGAATCTCTGTTGTCCAAACACAGAGTACCTACAGTTGCACTCAATCAGCAGCTAGAGGGAAAAGCCCTGGGCACACCAAATTCATCTTCTTGGCACACCAACATCGCCACCCTTTGAGAGGGATGTCCTTTGAGTAGGCAGGAGAGATGCCGTGAGGCTGCCAGCCCAACTGCTAGCAGAGACCTGCCTCAGCTAGTACAGAGTCACCACCTGAGTCCTAGTCTGTGCCTTTCAGCTAACGGGGGCATCTGCTCCCAGCATTTCAAAGTACTAAATTGCTTTTTTAACAGCAATTATAAGAGTGTTAACAAAAAGCTGAAGATTTGGAGAATCAATAGAGTTCTTTTACTTTGGAATCATTATGTCCGATTTTCCTCATTTAATTCTAATTTGATACCATGAATGAAGAAATTGCTTCTTTTCAGTGCACTAAGTAAGAAAGATAGATCTTTACACAGTCTGTACCCTCTTTTAAAAAACATCATTTTCATCTTTCTGTTGAATGAGCACAAAAAAAGAAATCATATTTTGAATAATTAGAGAACAGATTGCTATAGATGGCATATATTTTTAAAAGCCTATTAACACTTAGGAAACATTGGAGGAAACCATAAAAAAAGACCAATTTGCAAAAAAAAAAAAAGTCCTAAAATTAAATCACAGTCAAATTTCTCTTCTTCTACTTATTACACTGGTCAACAAATTTTTACAAAAGTCATGTTACTGAAATAAAATTAGTCATTTTCTATCAATTTGTATGTGCTCAACACGAATATGAACAGTCAAATTCTAATTTTGGCTCTAGTTTTTTTTTTGTAATCTGCAATAAATTGATGTTTACATCACGAAATAATTGCCAATAGTAACAGGCCTACGGTTAATAACTGCAGATAATCAAGTCATAAACTACTTCTTAGATTTCTTTGCTTGTCTCTTGTACAGCTGTTCAGGAATAGAATAGATGGAAGACTGTTTCCATTGTGCAAAAGCACAGTCTTAGGACTCAGTTTCGAAGAGTCTAGAAATAGTCTCCATTCTTGTGGGTCATGAGTGATTTCTAAGGCATTCATGAGGCCCTCAATATCAGAACAGAATACCAGAGTACTTTCCTTTCTGAAGAAAGGCTCCAACTGCTGGTGGCACTTTTGATAAAAATTGTGACATCTTCTTCTAGAAAATTCCATTGTTGGAGTCTTGATCCTAGCAATTCTGCCTTGTTCTTGGATAAGTCCAAATCATGAACCAGGTCATTTAGTTCTTCCTATGTTAGTGTGTGTGTGGGGTTGATGATGCACCACAGTGAAAATCTGGATCACTGCATGCTGATGGAACAGGAGAAGAACAGGTCGGCTCACCCTTGTCCTCATCAGATGAATCCAGAGAATATTCTGCTGGATGTTCTGGAATAGGAAGTCCCTCAACATGTGGAACTGGTCTCAATGCAGACGGAATGTTTGGGTAGACTATTCTTGACTTCCTTTGCTTCTTTTTTCCACCAGATAGAGGAGGAACCAAGCAGAAGTCAGTGTCTTTTGTGTGGTTGCTTGGCTCTCTCCACACCATGGGAACTGCAAACAGCATTGATGGTCTTTTGCTATTTAACCACTGGGAAAGCTGTGCTGTACACGTAGCACAGCATATATGCATGGCCCAAGGCTTGTCTTGGTCACCAACCTTGCATCTGAAGTAAAGACGAGAAGCCTCCTTCACTTGAGAAGTGATACTTTTCTTCTGGTTGGCAAATGTCACTTCCCCACAAATAGAGCAGAAATTGTCTACACTATTAACACACTTTCAAGGTATTACTGTTCTGCATTGTGCCTAAATGGATAAAATAATAACAGTTCTATGGGACAGTAGCTTAAACTGTCTCACACAAAGTCTGAAATCTTTTCAGTGCTCAACCTTTCCCACAGGGTTTTCTATAATGCACTGCTGATGTCAGCTTACTTCAGCAGCCGCCTGACAATAGTATCACATTGCAGCAGAAAATGGTGCAATCATCTCTGGATGATGTGTGCATGATGGTATTATGTAATGCAATGCAATATTACATCATTCTAGGCTGATTTAGGACATTGTTGCAGTCCTACTGGATAAATTTACATGGTGATACATATAAAATGAATGATATGAAATATCTTCAAAACGAGAGCTAACAAAAAATTTTCAGAGTTATATTCATGTTCAGCACACCAAGATACTACAGATTAGGGACTTTTTAAGTTAGTAACGATCTCACTGTTGACCTGTGTTATCGATTTGGATTTTCTCTACACGCTCTTGCAATGATGCCTGTCTATTCATTTACACTGGTAAATGTGTAAATTTCGATGGCTTTTTTTCTTCGTAGAAAAAATATTGGAATTATCAGTGACCTGGTATAATTGTAATATGAAATATGAAACAATAATACCACCCATCATCTTCCAACTTTCCATACAATTAATAAAGGATACTTTGGAATAGGAGCATAAAGTCATTTCAACTGAAATCCTTAATTCATACTATCTGTGATTTTAGGAGTCCATTCAAATTTAATGTGGGATAAGTCCCTACTTAATATTATATGATTATTCCACATATTTTGTCGGTTAGGGTCATTATTGGACAATGAGCAGTTTGGCATTCTTTATCTGCAATTAATATTGTACAATGTAAATGATGTTTCTATTTTTAAGATGCTGACAGATAAAGTGAATAGGTACTTATGATTGATAGACTCAAAAAAAGAAATTGATTCTGAACACAGTAATTTCTGGATAATTCTTTTCTAATTTAGTTCAACTAATATGTAGGTGGAAATAGACTTAATCACTCTAGAAATGTAATCAGACAGGAGCCAGCAATTAACATTCAAAAGACTTGAACGAGTACACCAGTATTGTTAAAGCCCCATTTGCTTCTCACTAGCCACATTTGAAAAGCAATTGTATAATAGTTTTATTTTGAAATACTTTCTGGACATTATGACTTTAGTAAAATTTAATCTCATCAATTCTAAAGTAAGTCAAATTCATTATTCAATAATATCAATTCTAATGTCTGATCCATAAATATAATGAACATACTATACACCATGTGTTGAATGAGTGTGCCTGGTGGTGTGGTGTGTAGAGGGAAATGTGGTCATTGGATGGGGGGATGAGAATCAGGAATTGAACCCATGTCAAGGGCAATGCTACAGTTGAGGCCCCAATGGTACAAGCTAGAATATCCACCAAAGAATGGTGAACTTGAAATTAACTTAGAGGTGTGGGGGGGGGGAAGTTTAGCCAACTCTCTGAGATGTGGCTGCAAGGATTTCCATGTCGTGATAAAACCAAGGAAAGGGATCACAAATCATGTGATTCCAAGAGCAGATATTCTGAGGCAGATTAGACTGTGCATCTAGGAAGACAAAGAGCATTAGGAGAAAGAGAATTGGCAGTGGCAAGCAATGCAAAAATGGGAGGGTTTCAGGACAAATCCAATTGGGGGTGAGGGGGTAGGGATGTGGTGACTAGCCTGCAGACTGAGAGCCTGAGGCAGTATCTCAAATCAAGGATAAACAAGGAGGTCAAGCTGGTGTAAAGAAAGACTGACCTGCCTGGCCTCTGAAGATCTGCCCCAGGCACAGTGCAATTGTGCCTATAGCAAATTGAGACTGTTGAGACCATTTACTTTTGAAGATTATTTGTATATACTTAAGAAGTGATATAGGAACTGTGGCAGAGAGATGAGTACTGATGAAGCAGTAAATATATGCCCAATGATACCAGAAAAGATACAGCCAATTCCATCATTAGGAATGAGGAGGAAAATAAAATAGTATGTACCATAATCATAACAAATGAAACAAAAAATTTTTATTGAACTTTGGAATATATCTTATAGTTGGCTCATCACTTATCAATTTACAGTTTATCTTCAGCCTACTCCCAAAGGAAGAGAAAGCTCTTATGTATTTATGTACATGGAGAGGTGTCTCATGGCTACCTGTATATTTATCTGTTATATGAAAAATAAAGTGTACACAATGGAATACTATTCAGCATGGAAAGAAGATAAACACATGCAATTTGCAGCGACATGGATGGAATTAGAGGGGATCATACTCAGTGAAATAAGCCAGAAAGAAAGAGAAAAATATCGAATGGTTTCACTTATAACAGGACTATAGGGAGGCCTGGTGGGAGAGAGACAATCAGTGGGGGGGGAGGGGGGAGGAA
>PVIJ01020476.1:0-20827 GCA_004024925.1 Scalopus aquaticus | reverse complement strand
CCAGAAAGAAAGAGAAAAATATCGAATAGTTTCACTTATAACAGGACTATAAGGAAACCAAATAGGAGAGAGACAATCAGCGGGGGGGGGAGGCGGGGGCAGGGAAGGAAAAGAAAAGGGCACAAAATGGCATAGAAAAGAACACAAGGGACCATGGAGATGGATCACGGGTGAATTGGTGGTGGGCTACCCAAGGGGAATACAAAATGTAAAAGACATAAGTAACAATAAAAATATATATTAAAAAAAAAATAGAATCAAGCGGCTATATATATAACAAACCACCCAGAATCTCTGTGAGCTAGCACAATAACCAAGTTAGTTTCTCATTCACACACAGACACAGGTGCCTATTCCTAGTTGAGTGACTCTCCTATAAGCCATAAACTTGGGAATTTAGGTTCTTTCCAACACATGATTCCCCATTTTAAGTCTTCCACTTACACATGTGTAGACAGAAGAGAATATGGAAGATTAAGTGGAACGGTCAGTTCTTCTGGCTTTCATCCACATTGCCCAGGACTCAGTTATCTGATGTCATTGAGATGCTTTCAGTCCTGGAAAATGAAGTCTTCTTGATTCTTGAGGAAAATATTCTTTCTCAAGCAGCTTTAAAATCTAAATGACCTATGACTGGTTCCTGATAATATTAATTGCAAACAATCCTGTCCATTCACTCAATTAGTGTATGTTTGAAACATATCTACCAGTTATGTGGTAGACACTGGAGACACAATGATAGGGTATCCTCCATATCTTTCAGGAGCTGATGTTGCAGTGAGGAGATAGATATTCAAACATACTGACTCATAATATGATTGGTGCTTTAATGGGCTACTACATACAGTGGGGGCAGAGTCAAAGTGTGTTCATTTACTATGTGAAGCTTGACACTTGGTTGATTATTTGTATGTCTTATCTTGTTATTGTACTGCAAGATCCTTGAGAACATAGGTTTTGCCTATTCATCTTTGTAACATCCCTACTACCAAGCATCTAGTGACTGACCATAAACATTTGTCAACTTGATGAATGAATAAGTTTCTGATAAGAAGGTTATAAACACAGACTACTGATTTGAGGAGAAAAAAATTAGTCTTCATCCGCCTTTAAAAGTTTCAGTTTATGGTCCATGATAATAAATCACTATTTTGAATTATTTTCTTTATTTCCTTAAAATGTCTCTGTTGATTCATTCTATAATGTCCAAATAGATTTTCTTCAAAGAATTCACAACATTTAGCCTTAAATTACAGTTTCCTGACTGTGTAACACGTGTTGATTTCATTTAAGCAACATGTTGTATCATTTATATGGGCTAAAGTGGATCAGATTAAGTTTCAAGGCAATTATGTCATATTCCTGGCTAGTACAGTCATTATTAGCTTAAGAATTGTTTAAAAGAAGTCAGTTTCAAATACCTACTACCTATTATTAAATTTACTATGTAATTTACTTATAAATGTAATAATTCAGCTATCCAGATAACAATGTTAAAATTACCTAGTTCCTCCCTCCCTTTTATTATTGAACATTTTTTTCAGTAGAGGCAAAAGAAATCTCCGTTTCTAAACTATGGACCAGATGCCATTCTCATGTTTTGTTCAGCATCGACAATCTGTTGTTTGCTAAATGAGTCTTGTTCTGACACCAATACCAGAAGGAAATGAGTTTCCACCATTTATCATTAAGTTTCAAAGTGGCCATTCAACTTCTGTTGGAAATTTGTTGGAGAAAAAGTTTAGGAGTGTGGTATCATATATCACTCACTCACAAGAAATGACTCTGTTTGCCAGACTAGGAATGAAATTTGGAACCATTTATATCAGCAAAAGACTGGAGAGAGTGTGTGTGTGTTTTTGCAGATGGATAGAAAATGAACATAAACCAAGAACAATTGAGTCTTTGCCCAGAGACCTCCCTTTGTGCTAAGCATTAAGTGAAACCAACTTTTTTATCTGCAGCCCCCTGGAACTTTTTCTATCTAGGTTGTGCCTTGGTGATATATTTTTTCACATTTTTTTTTCAGGGACTGCCTTGTGTATGTGACTCTTTATCCAAATTTGCAAGTTACTAATGCCATTTGTTCTTTCCCTCCTCCATCATATTTGCTGTAGACACAACCAACAAACACAGACTCACGAGCTATAAATATGCATTTTTGCACTTATCATTCAATTACCAGATTCTAGACAACCATGCTCTCCAGTGATCTGAACTCTACTTTCTTCCTTCACAGAATATTTTAAAATCTCAGCATATGTGGATCTTTTCTTCCTAATTAAATGCTAGTGTTCCCAGAGCAGAAACTATGCACTATATTTCTCTTGGATTTAGTGAAACAACAAGCAAATGGAAGGTGCTAAATAAATATTTGTCAGCAGTGATATGTCCACATATCACAAAATGGCAAATGTGTGAATGCTTTACCAGGGTCTGGTAGTCTGGACCCAGGATTAAAAATCAGATATCTATGAAGTGGAAGAGGAATCTTTATTATTCACTAACTTCTAGCTGAAGTTTAGTATGTCTTTCATGATGAATGTAGGCCTCAAATCCCAAAAGTCACAGCAGTATCAGAAACTTGGCCACACATAGAAATCACAAATATTTTCACATCATTTTGCACTTATTTCAGATACCTCAAAAGTTTCATTCATCACAGCTCCAAAATCACCTTAGATATTAAGACTTCATTTGGATTTTGTTATATCTTATTTGGTAGGAACAGCATATTACAATTTCACAAAAATTAATATATATATTTTTAGAAGTATATTTCACTATAACTAGTTTCCTTGGTAATCCTACGTATTTTATTTTATTCACTTGAAAACATTAATATATGAAGTGTTCAGAGCTACACAAGACTGCCAAAGGAGCAAGAGGCATGGATAAAATGAGTCCCCCTGCTTTAGACCTAACTGAGCTAGTGTTAGGCTGCCTTGGGGTCCAGTGCACTGGGTTTTGAATCCTTCACTATGTGATGTTAGGCCATTATTGTCTCTCTGGGAAATACCTGATGATATGAGAGCTTTTCCAATGGTGAATTCTGTAATACTTATAATTAGGCAAATTAAAAACATGCTTTATACCAAGGCAATAAACTCATAAAATACTCAAACCTATCGAAAAATAGAATAGACTCACAGTCTGAATCATCTTTTAAATAGTTTAGATAAATCCTCAACTTATAGATCTGTTATGGATCAACTAGAATTTGGTCAGGAGAGAAACAAGTATATGTGAATGCCCTGCCTATGGCTATTGGACAATGAGATAATTCTACTCACCACAACATGCTATTTGGGACCATTTCAAATGGAGCATCAGGTAAATTACAATGATAACCAGCAGCTCTTACAGGACACAATCTAGTTAGGGAGGAAATTAGCCATATATTGCTTTAATGCTTTTGATTAATCTCTGATGAGTTTCTGAAAAGAAGCATTAAAAATTGAGACCTCTGGAGACAAACATGTTGTAATAATTTTTACAAATACTTAGCATTTTTTATCATCATCATTAATTACATTTCTCCTTTAAGGGCTTACCATAATCTCTGAGCCTTATATTTGTTCATTTGTTTCATAATTACCCATGAGTAAGCAGTTTGTTCTGTATTTTCAGAAATTGATTGTTCAATATTTGGTTTGTATTTTTATTATTGTATCACAAGGGAGATTGGAAAAAACTTATCCCCCTTCCTTCTGGTTCTTCTAATTTCCTTAATTACCCTAGACTCTCATCCCACCAATCCCCACAACACTGCTATAATGGATGCTTTCAAAAGCTCAATAGGATTTTTATAAAACTCAGCATGTCAAGGAAAAAAAAATATTCAGTGATGAAACTGAGGTTTTGATTAGATTTTGGGCACACTTTTGCTTAAAGCCTTCTCTTTATTAAATGAGTTATCCCATTGTGATTTGACTAAGCTCTTTAGACTGGTTTATTCTGGAGAAAGCAGAGATCACCCCTAGGCACTATAACCATGAAGGTAAAGGAGGAAGGACCCTTTTATCAAACTCTATAGTGACTCTGTGTCAAAACTTATTCTACCCTTCCTCATACTGAAAAAAATCAATGTCCAAAAAAAAAAAAATAGAAAAATTAAAAAGCAGACCAAAATGGAAAACATCTACTTTGTGCTCAAATAATAATCTAGAAAATATCCCAAAAGGTATATATTTGATTCCCTGTTTATTCAGACTCACATAGCAAGGTTAGCATGTTCACCTATTAGGATTGACTGATTTTGATGGAATTTAAATTTCAGTATCTTGCAAAAGGCCCTCTGTTTTTCGTACTGGCAGTTTCCAACAAAGCCAGGCTGTTTTTTTGGATGTGGCACCACCGTTCACTTTGTGTGAAAACCCGTATTCTTCTCTTCATGCTTTTTGGTGATGTGCTTCTCTCCTTGTAAGCCCAGGTCATAAGAGAATGCCTCAAATGCATTGCGAAATATTTATTACTTGGTGAGACTCAAGTGATGAAAACTCTCTGTGGTTGGTGTGTGATTCTTTAAATGAGCTGTCATCTGTGACAATGACTTTATTTATAAGACACTGCTCCTAAAGGAATATGGGTTTTTTGACCTTGAAATACATGTGGCAAATCTGTATGACAATTTGTGATTTTTTTTTCTGTCATGATTTTTTTTCTGTTAAATGCTAAGAATATATTACAGCTTTTTTTTTTTACTTGCATTTGGCCCTAGGTAGTAAACTAGAATTTAGCTAAAGTTATTCTGAAGGAAATTAAATTGTGCCTTTGTTTATTGGTAAATGTCATAGACATCAGTGCTATTTATCAAATAAATCTAGCTTCCTATCAGTTAGCAATATAAATGTTTACTTTTCTACTTATTTGAGGTTTAACTATGTTCACATGATTTGATTTGACCAATTAAATGTGAGCAGAAGTTACATAGTTTATTTCTTGAAGGAAGTTTTAAGAACTAAGGCTGATTCACAATTTCCCCTTCTTCATAAGATGATTTAAAAAAAAAAGTGATATGCACCTCAAGAGGTATGAACATATGCTGCTGAATCATATCCAGTGTTAAAAACTCAATAAAAAATATGTGACAATAGAGTGGTAGAAGAATTTAATGATGGTTTTCAAAAGGTGATTATAGTAAGTAAAAGCAAAGATGACAATGAAAAATGAGATCAACTTTGAGCGTCCCTCTGCCTGAGTCCCTGAGTGGCTGTTGCGAACAAGCACTTCTGCTAAATGCTATTGAACAGGAAACTTGTAAGAAAAATCCACTTTTGTAGTGTGGCGCCAATGAGTTTTGAAGTTATTTGTTATTACAGCATAACGTACTCCACAGTGATTGATGGGGTCAAACTCTACGTGGATGTATGTGTGAGTAGGTGTGTGCATATGTGTATTCTTTTAAAGTATTTTTCCCTTAACATCTGACTTTGGAAAGAAAGAATCACTCTTTTTCTGCTCTGTAACAACAGTGGCAGTCTTTGCCTTTACTATTTTCTTAGCAAAAGAGGGGAGTGGCCTCCCTAGTGGCCTAGAGGTTCAGCACTATCACTACTATGGCCTGAGTTTGATCCCTGGCCAGGGAGCTAATCCACATATGGCGCAGCGGACCTCTCCTGTCTCACCCGCTGCTCCCCTCAGCAGTGTATTTCAGTAAATCTGCCTGTTCTACTCCCCACTCTGTCTCTGATAAATCCCATCCCCTCCCATAACTATGGCATATACTCTAGTTCTTCTACAAAAAAAAAATGAAAATTAAAAAAAAGTATATATATTTAAAACAATAGAGAGGGGGTGAGGTGAGGTGTCCCCTTACCTATGCCATAGGGTCCTCCCATGGAGCATGCCTGAGGACAAAGCCAGAAAGCCCATGTTTCCCTTTCCAGGCACACAGTAATCTTGCCCCCCCTCCACACACAAAATGTGCATGTCTAAAAACAGCTTCCTGCCCTCCATCAAGTCTTTTGCCCAATGTTCAGGGACAGATATGTTCAGTTGGCAAATGTGTACAATGCCCATGTGCCAAGCAAGCATTGTTCCAGGTGTTGGTAGAATTGATAGAGCCATGTTCTAAACAAATGACTGGAGCCCACCCTAGACTGGCTGAAGCTCAGTCTCTAAGGGCAGGAACAAAGCATAGCAACTTTTTAAAGATCCAGAGGAGATTTTAATGTACACTCAGGTGAGAAAAGCTGGCTGACCCTTTTGAACTTTATCCTTAACTTGCCTTCTTTAAGAGGCAAATTGCTTGTTCTCCTTTTCCATCTCTTCATAGCTTTTTATATTATATTTACTCTTACAAATGTGATCATATGTTATTGTTATTCTTTTTTATACACTTCTGTTCCCCTTCCAAATCAGGCAGATATTTCTCAAGGATAAAAGGACAGGAACCATGTGATATGAAAGCACCAGGGTCAATCAGAAGGAAGAAAGTACACGTATTCATGTTTCTCTCTGTATGTGTATATATAACTTTAGGTATGTGTATCTGTAGACATGTATTATATCTACATATAAAGAAAGACTGAATGAACAAAAAATTCTTTTTCTGAGTTGTAGAAACAGCAAATTGTGAACTACAGTAGGAAAAATTTAACTTATGGCTTTATCTACCCTATCTTCTCTTGGTTCACTCCGCAGATTTTATAATAACATTGTAACTGCTATTATTGACTTTATTCTGTAACAGGCTATTACCATTCCTAAGTCCTTTTCGATTCATTTAAACTGGCATATCCTTCCTTTTGATACCTCTCTATCTGGGTTTTGTGAAAGCTATGATATGGAGACTCATATATAAAGCAGAATATACACATTTCCTGGTATACGAGTAAGAACTTAAATACTCAAACTCTGAGGAGAAAGTACAGAATCCTTCCATCTGGTGCATTAGTCCTGTGGTTATAGTGAATGAGAAAGATAAAATTCAGGGGACCTGAGATCATTATAGGGGTATCTCACCAGGATAAAATTTTTCCAACTATACAACCTCCTGGCCTGATCCTATTGAAGAGGAGGAGATAAATTGCTCTCTTTGGAAGGTGCATTAACCTTAGGTTCATTTAATGAATTACCTCTCCCAGTGCACTAACAGAAACCCTGGGGCCTCAGATGAAAAATGGCCTCTATACTCACAGAGAGGCTCAAATATGTACCATTTCCTTCTTTCTCTTTCACTTGTGTTGACTTTCATTTTTTATCCTCTTGTCAAATATATTTAAAATATAACTATAATATACTCTCAGTTTAAAAATAAAAATAGGAAATCTATTCTCTAACAAGGACAGTATGTGTTTCTTATTTTAAGTAGAATTTCTTAACTTAATATTGTCTCATTCCTTCCTCTGGCATTTTCTCTTGCAAGCTTCTCATGGTTCATGATTCACCCAGGTATCTGAAGGATAAAAGGATAGTTCATGAAGAAGCAGATTCTGTGAGGCTGTGAGGCATATCTGAGTGACCCAACAGATGAGCTAAATGGTCACTTCACATTTTTGAACCTATCTGTAGAGGCATTTAATTGGATATCCTTTCCCTCCCTCCTCTGTAGAATTCCCTCTACAGGGAATTCATGCATTCATACTTTTTCATGCATTCATTTATCAAAGATTTATGAGTAATAATCAGTCTTTATTTGAATTTCCCTACAGCAGAAACTGAGAGAAGAATTTTGGAGTTTTTTAAAATGTAGGTTTGCGTATTAGTCAAGTATATAATGTCAACAGATCAGGAGATCATTACCATTGTAAAGATGGTCTGTTACTCACAGTTCCCAAAGAGGAGGGGGGGAAACTAGGCCTCCCAGGACCACAGAGGGAAGCATCGGGGTCACTCAGGTGGCAGAATGGGAGAGGGGGAAGCTCAAGCTAGAGCTTTTTTGTGTGGCTTCCACAGGAAAGGCAAGACAAGGTAAGGTAAACAGACTTATAGTTGGTTAGTTTGAATGACTATAGTGGGCTCTGGGGTAAAAGGACATGTTACAAGGAAGTATGAGAGGCAATCCAGAACCCCAAACCTGCCTGCTATAAATGGGTTCTGCAATTACCTCATCAAGACAAAACATACTTTAAAGCATAAAACCTTTAATGGAAAGGAACTGTAATACAATTAATGTGCAATACAGAGCAGAGAAAGTAAGGACTAGATAAAATAGTTTACACACAAAATACCTGAAGTTACCTATCCTCTCATGGGTAAATGACCAACCAAACAGGATTGGCCCAAAGCAGGACCTTTAGTCTATTAGTCTCTATTAGTGCCAGGGGACACCCAGGGACCCCACAAAATGGGGTGCAGACTCTAAAATAGGGTCTAGCCATCTATCACATAAAAACAAAAGCAATATCTTTGTGTGAAAGATCTTTTTTTTTTTTTAAGATTTATTTTTTATTTATGCATACAAGAACTAGGGTGTAGGCCATGGGTGTAGGGGGTGAGAGGATTCACCAGGGACAGAGTGGGGAGCAGAAGAGGCAGATAAACTGAAATACATTATTGAAGGGAGCAGGGGGCCAGGCAGGATATGTCTGTTGTGCCATGTGAGTCAGCTCACTGGGGATCAAACTCATGTTGCAGTGGCTGGTGACAGCTTGATAGACTTTAATCCCTGTGCCACCAGGGAGACCTCATGTGTGAATTGGTGTGCATAAAGAGGGTAGGTAAAACAATATCCCAATAAAACATCCAAAATTACCCATCCTCCCTGTGGATGTGTGAAATATCCATTCAAACAGGGTAAACAGGAAATGGGCCACTGAAACCCAAAAACTTGCTACAAGTCTGAGGCACCTTCTCACTGAGAAACACAAAAGAGGGTCAAAAAGGGACAGGCAAGTCTGGGACAAAACTTGCTAAGTCAAAGTACAAATCATGATAATGGCTGCCACTGTCAGCCTCCACATGTGTCTCTCACCCACATGTCTCTTCAGGTGTCTCTGCATATCACCTCTAAGTCTCTTTCCCCAAGTACCCCTCATTCCCAGTAGTTTCCTTGCCCAGGAAGCCCACATAGCATACTGGAGCTTGCAGTTCAAGACCATTGCACCTGAGCAGGGGTGGGAAACATGGTACCTCCCCTAACATCTCATCCTTCACGTCTTCCTCTTTACCTCCTGTCTCTTCACGTCTCTAATTGTTTATACAAATGACCTGGACTACTGGGCCTGACTTCCAGCACTGCTAGAAAACCTTAACATCAGGAAAGTAACTCTTCTGTGAATTACATTTGAATAGGCAAAATTTTCACAACTATTATAAGAATAAGTGCAGAACAACATCAAATATTTCAAATCACACCACCATGCCTTGCTACTTGACTTCACAATGAAATTGTACTGTGAGGGTGACATAGACTTAATAGATTCATGGAATAGAAAAGATGGGCAGCACTAGGCTCCTATGACACTACCAATGCCAGTTCTACCTGGCATGGCCGAACACCTGGGCTTCTAAGAAGACTTCGGTGCCAGTCATCTTGCTAATAATTAGAAATCCCATTATTACTGAGCCATAAACTGAATTATTAGTGACATACATCCTAGGTTATTCTATCCACTCCTCACTCCATACATTCAGACACTGACACTTAATTATGTTGTCCCACAGTAGATCAAGTTTAACGGCAGCAACAAAAGATTTAAACTGTTTTATATTGGGGACATTTAGAGGATAAACAGCAGAGGGTTCTAGGAGGGAACTTAGTCAGCTGTGTGACCATCTGGGAGAAAATCATTCAAGTGCTATTAATATTTAAAAACCTTTTAGATTTTTATAGTTTGCTGCATTCCTAACAAACTGGTTTCTAACTCCACAGTGAATTTTTTTGTGTCAAAACACAATGCTAAGCTATTTTAGAATCTTTATTAACAGGGACAGAACTGTCAATTCCTTATGCTATACGAGTGGCCTGGTTGAGAGCCAAAGTGGTTGAAAAGCAATTTATAGTTCTCACGTGTGCGTAACAATAAAGCCTCTGGACACCATTGGATTCTGGGTCTGCCTATTTGTTTAGTTATTTCCTATTTCTCTTCTCTCCACACTTTTTCATTTCTCTCTCTTGGTCTTGTCATTTGATAGTTTTCCTAAGTTCACAGAAAAGTGTATTAGAGTATTACTTTAATTGTTCTTCCAAAATCTTGTTTGTTAGAGACAGATTTGCTTCTGCCAAACAGTTCTCTCTGCGTGAATTATATTATTGTATTCAGTGAAAAAATTCAAGTTGCTAAACAATGGGTAGAAATAGGAGAACAGTTGCGAATCAATGACCTACCATTATGCATGCTGACTCCCACCCCCACCTCCTCATTCCCCCAAACCCACTGTTAGTCCTTCATTTGTCTAACAGCCCTCTTATTTCGTTCCAAGGAAGGGCTGGGGAAATAGTTACTTTACGTAGTGAAAATAGCATCAGGTATTAGCAAAGCCACTGCTGAATCTTTCAAAGTTTCACTTGGAAAATAAAAATTACGTGAGATCCTATAAGAAATGAGCCAGATCTTAGAAGGAAAGTAAATTTTCTACTGTAAAGTGTTAAAAAAAATATTACTCATGTTCCTGAGTACCTTGATTATGAGTTCATTGATTCTCTAGCTTTGTACTTATTTATAATATTATCTTTAGCTTTAACCTTGAATGACTTTAGTATTATTAAAAAAATTGTAAAACAGTACAAAGATTTCCAGGCCCATCCTTGGTTGGTATCCCAGTTGCTATCTTTACCATGTTTTATGGTTATTCCATCACATCAATAATATTTGCCTATTATTCATTCTGAATTGAAATTTTCAGACCCAGTGCTTTTTAACATTAAATATTTTAGTATTCATTTAATCACAATACTCAGAAATTAACATTGGAAATCAACATTGATCTAATCTGTATATCTTAATAAAATGTTACTAACTGGTGGAGGGGTGGTTCAATGGATAACATGTCTGACTATGGATCAGAAAATGTTGCTAACTGATAGAGGCTAAGGGTAGAAAATTTGGGAAGGAAGCATCACAGGGCCATAACTGGCTCACACAAGGCCTGGAGCTGGACGTACAGGTAGAAATGGTTAACATATTTTTAATTAAGCCATATAAAAAAGTAAAGTATCCAGAGGTACAGACTGAGGTACAGACCAGGTGGGGGGTATGGAGATTGAGGGCCATTGTAAAAGATCCACTTGTCCTTCCAGATTGACCTAATCAAGCCTAATATAGAAAAAATCCTTAGGCACCAAACTTAGAAATAATTAATTTAACAGAAGTTAATAGTCCCACAAAGAAAAAAAGACTGTTACCTGTGCAATTTCTGCACAGGCAATATTCAGCAGGTCTCCTGCCTTCCTGGGACTGTGCAGGTGTTTCCCTTCACCAGCCTTCTCCCTTTGCAAAGCAGCAGAGGCAGCTCTCCTCCAGAGGCTGCTCGCCTGTGTCTATACAGGCCTCTGTTTTTTTTTAACAGGCCTGTCCCTTTCAGAGGCAGCTCTTTCTGTCACTTGTATTTAGGCAATTTCTTCCCTTCCCTTTTTATAATAATCCTGCCCTTTTGAATATAACTAAATGTCTCTGCCCATGGGGAAACTTTCCTAGGAAAACTCTCTGCAAGCCACTGAAAGGGGAGCTTTGATGGAACTTTTCTTAGCAGTAACCCAAAGATCCCACTCTCCGAACCACAACACCTCTCGAAACCAACGTCACTAATCTACTAATATCCCTTATAGTAAAATATCTGGTTCAGGATTCATTCCCGGAATATTGTTTTCTTTAGCTATTATTTCCCTCTACCTAACTCTTCTTCAATCTGTAACATTTCCTCAAAAGGCTAAAAGTATGACATACAAATATAACATAAACACATAATCACTGATTGTTTAACATTTAACTAATGAGGTTTTATTTAATCTAAAGACCCCTTGGACATCTAGATATAAATGACAATTTCACAGGAGATATGGAAATAAGATTTCTGAGTTAGATTCAAAACTGGTGAATATTTTATCGGCCAATCAATCGCAATCTTTGGGATTATCCATTTCAGTGAAGAGAAATAATTTGCATCTCTATTGAACAAGACTCCTTTACACTTAAGAGTTGTACAGTAGTCCATTAAGTACTAAATGGAGCCCAACCATTCACTGACAGAACTCTCTTTCATTTGTTTCCAAGTTTCGGATATGTTTTCTATCAGTGGTTTTTAAATTGCCTTTCACTGCTTGTTAGGGATGTTCAAAGGAAAACCGGAAAACGACACTTGTGTTCCAGCCCCACAGGCCTGTGTCCACCTCTACCTTCTGCCCAAGGTCCCCAAGTCTTCTGTAGACCTAGTCTCACACCATTAGATAAGGTTTAGGAGATGAGGGGCTTAGGCCTTACCTGACATACATTTGTCACATCGTGTGGATCTAGTGAAGACTAAGTGAGAAGTCTTTAAAATTCGAGGTCTTCTAGACAGGCACCCAAAAGTCCATGAACTCAGCAAGCAGGGGAGCCACTGCCCAGTCATTTCACACAGGGGGGTAATTTGCTCACTCTTTCTTATAAGACTTTTCTTAATTTGTATCACTTCTGCTCATTTGGCTCTCCAGTGCCTGCTTTAGTGGGCCTCCCTTCTTTGTTTGACTAACCTGTTTTTAGAAAGTACCTTTATTCTAATACTTTCCTCAATTAGTTTGCCAATTTATCCCAAGTTTGGTTGTTGAAAGTGATACCCCAAGGAAAAAAATTGATTTTCCATATTGGATACAGAAAGAGTATTAATAAACATTGTTTATGAAAAAGAAAAAAATCCTACTCAGATACATACAACTTCATGATTTTACAGATTTTAAGCTTTATTTAAAAGTGTCATTTGGGTCTTCAACATATTATAACTCATTACTATGTTTCTATTAATATAAACTAAAATATTTAAAATATATCTTTGTTATTTGAGGAAGATAAACCTTATGTACATTATGTACATTGGAGCAAAACTACCCACAAGGCAGATAACTATTCAGCTTACAACCAAATTTTGCATAGACTTAGTATATATCAGTTCATTTAAATCAATGTTCTTTTAAATCTCCCTAAATGCATATATAACCAAAAGCGGCAGTTTTTTGAAACTTATTTTTTTTCTGTGATTATTTTAAAAATTGCCAATTTTTAAATTTAAGGTGATTGTTTTTAATTATCAGATTCTGAACCTTGCATCCAAATCACTTCCAAGTGAATACACAAAAAGAAAAAAGAGCAAATGTTCTTCATTAACTTAATACCCAAAGATAGTTGCTATTAACATTTGGTATTTGCATTTACTTCTATTATTTAAACCTATTTACTTATGTTTATATTCAATATATCATAGTAAAATAATAGAGAATTCATGTTCGTAATAAATGCTATATCCTCAGGGTGCTCTTGTGTAATTAAACTTTCTTACAATTACTATTTAATGATGTTAAACATTCCTTTGAGTTAATGTATCGTAATTCATTGACCTGTTCCTTTATTGATGGTAGTTTATTTTCCCCCAATTTATAGACTGGCAGAGGTGTAAGATTCTGTTGAGGATGGAGAGTGTATCTGAGACTCTTGATGTGCAATCCCACCAGTGTGTATGACAAGTGTCTGGGGCTGAGTTTCAACTATTATTCATTCTTATAGAATAGACATTATAGTTTAATGTCATTAAAACCTCTTGTTTGTGTATTTTTCAAATATTAATTATCATCTGTCCTTTTTTAAAATCATCCATATCCTTTTAGATAGCAGCAACTGTACAGATGTAGATTTAATCTAAACTGTGGAGTGTAAGTAAGTTATGTATGTATGAATGTATGTGTACATGAACCTTAGAATTAGTTACCCTGATTTTTCAATTCAGATTCCTCATATATTAAGTGGAGATAGTAACAGACAACTCATAGAGCCATTGTAAAGATTAAGTGAGATAATGTAAGCATAACACATAGCATAATGCCTGACATATAGTCTTCAGTAAGTGACTAGTTGTAATTGCTACTTTCATTATAATTACCTTTTTGTCAAGGAAGAAGTATGCAGCACCTACTTCACCATAACGTAGCAGAGAGTCAAATAAAAATGCACTTATGGAAATAGAATTTGTGACAATACCAAAACATATGTAGTTGTTTTCAAATCTAAAACATAATGACATATATTAGAGTAATCATCATTAAATAATAAGGGGAGTCAGATTTTTTAATAAGAAAAAAACTGCCTCCAACATTATCTTAGCCTCTGAAATGTTGCCTTCAGAGGTTTGGTTAAGATTCTATAACAGTAGACTTTATCACGAATCTGTTGGTTTTGAAGGAAAAGAAATTTCATGTGTGTATATATACATATATATATATATATAGTATTTTTATTTATTTATTTTGCTTTTTACTCTGGAATTTTAACAGCAACTGATTTAAACACTGAAAATTCACATGCTATTTTGATTACTAAATTCAATAACCTTCCTTTGGGTCAAATTCCACACTCTTATTTTCCATCTGCTTTTTTTTTTTTTTTTTTTTGCAATGTCTGACCTTTTCACCCAATTAACATATTTTTTGAAGGGTAAAGGTGAGAAAAGATCAAAACATTGTTAGTAGCAGCATACTCTAAGGTTTTCTGAAACTTTTAAAAGACTTTCTTTTCACCAACATGATTATATCATGTTTACATTTTTGAATGGCTAAGTAAAATATGCCACTCTTTGGAAGCAGATTTAGAATATGTTTAATTTGCTTTGTAAAATTGATATATGGGTCAGAGAGTCCCTATAACATAATATTAAGTGAAGCCATACTAACTAAAGGGGTTAATAGGAAGCATAGGTTGGGCTATTCTTAGCACTCATTGCATTTTATTTAAACTCCTGTATGCTATTTTTTTTTAATGGCAGAAATGTATAATCCTGATTTGTATTTTAGAGAATAAATCAATGAGTTTTTACTATATGCAATCTACTGGGTTGCTTAAAGTACAGTTATGTGCAGTGTAACAGTTATTGCATATATACCATTATTGCATATATATGTATACTATATGTAGCCTAACAGTTTGCTTAAGTGACAGTCATATTCATGTGCAGTGAGTTAGCTGACTTTTTGATCAGTGCTTCTCAAATTTTAATGTTTATATGAATTCCCTGGATATACTGTGAAAATAAAGATTCTGACTGAAAAGTATGGTAGGGTCTGAGATTTTCCTTTATTTACCAGCTCTTGGGAGGAAGATGCCACTACTCCTGGTCCAGGACTACATTTTTTTTTTTATTTATACATACAAGCTGGGGTACAGGCCAGAGGCGTGGGGCGGCGAGAGGGTTCACCAGAGACAGAGTGGGGAGCAGGACAGGCAGATCAGAAATACACTGCTGAGGGGAGCAGCGGGCGAGGCAGGAGAGGTCTGCCGCACCATGTGGGACTCTCCCCGGCAGGGCTTCGAACTGGCATCTGCATTGCCGACAGCTCCACAGCGCAGCGCTCAACCACTGCGCCACCAGGGAGGCCCCCAGGACTACATTTTGAACACCAATGGTTTATAAACGAATTATCTATCGATAGTGCATTAGAATTCACTGGAGATCTATTAAAACAGATCCTTGGCCCTCTTCTGACAGTTTCTGATTTATCAGATTTTGGGTGGAATCCCAATATTCTGTATTTCTGACAATTTCTATTGGTTAACCAATGTAATGTCACTGATCTGTAGAACACAATTTGAGTAGCTTTGATTTAGAAATACTCAAACTCCCTGAATTTTTGAGGTTAACCATACTGGGATAAAGCACGGCTTGGTGGAAAGTCACTTTGATTTCTAGAAGGGAATTAGGTTCTCTGGCACAGACCTCCTCTAAGTGTCTTTTTATCTATAAAATGGGATTATGTAACAAAGCAGAGGAAGCCCTTATTAATTTGTCACAAAGATTTTAATTATTTTAACCATCACGTTCTGACACTTGTAAGACCTAGGATTATAGCACAACTGGAGAATTCCTGCTATAACAGGTAAACTTTTAAAGTTTGTACATCAAGTCAACAGGTACATTTGACAATAATATGAATTGCTTGTTATTGCAATATGTTGCTCAGCTACCATATGCCACTGTCACACATTCAACACTCATTCATGAACACCTCTCAAAAGCACAATTTGACACATCAAGCAAATAGAAATTTATACTAGTTTCTGATAGGAAACCACTCATTATTTGAGAATCTATTGCGTTCATGATATTTTACAGGGAAAAAAATGGCAAGTTAGTTCATCAGTTTTCCCTCCTAAGCACATCTACTGTTAATTTTTTCCTCCACTATGAAATGATGTCCATCTCTGATGTCATGTGGTTACACAATTTACAACACTTCATGATATTCAAATGTAATCTTCGTTTATTTTGAGATACAAGTTAAGAAGTAGAGAATCAGGTTCCTGAGGATGAACAGTGTTAATTATAGGAGCAGATGTTTCACATTATGTACTGCACTCTACTAGTGTTGAACTCCACATCCACAGTGACAAAAGTGCATTGTCATTGGTATGTTTGATGTGTGAGGATCCCTAAAGCTCAGGACCCAGTGAAGGCATATACCTCTTGCCCAGATGTAGAGCAGTACTGTTTTTGTAGTCATAAGAGAACTCTAGCCTGAAATAAACATCCTGAAAGGTCATTCAAGTTGCCTGATATTTGAGAGAGACATTTGAAAGACCAAACTAAAAAATTATTCTTCTTAGTTTTCTAAAAGATAATAATATGAAAGGAGTTGGTACTGAAGTCATATCATTTTAGCTACATAAGGAAAATGTTGAGCTAAATTAGGACATAGTCATGAGTCCTCTGCTTCTTTGAAGACAACATAATGTCTCCATGCAGGATATTTCTGCATCACTTCCACAATTACTGTGTAAGACATCTAACTCTGTCTTGCAAAATCGCTTATATGATAGTTAAACAAAACAGTCTTTCTTAAAGTTATTACCAGGTTAATATAAAAATAGATTGTGTGGGCCTCCCTGGTGGCGCAGCGGTTAAGTGCTGTGCTGTGGAGCTGTCGGCAGTGGCAATGCGAGTTTGATGCCCAGCCGGGGAGAATTCTACATGGTGCGGCAGACCTCTCCTGCCTCACCTGCTGCTCCCCTCAGCAGTGTATTTATGATCTGCCTGTTCTGCTCCCCGCTCTGTCTCTGGTGAACTCTCTCGCTGCCCCACACCTCTGGTCTGTACCCCAGCTTGTATGTATAAATAAATAAATCTTAAAAAAAAATAGATTGTATCTTCAGAAAAATGTATATATTTCTTGTTTTAGCTGCCTTGTAGCTCAGCACTAAATTCACTGTTCATTTGCAATACTTGACCCAGTCCAGTGTGTCTATACATTAATGTATCTTTTCTTGATATGCTTTTGCTTTAATACACTCTTAAATCATTATTATTATTTTTTATTTTTATTTATGTATACCAGCTGGAGTATAGGCCAGAGGTGCGGGGCGTCAGAGGGTTCACCAGAGACAGAGTGGGGAGCAGAACAGGCAGATCAGAAATACACTGCTGAGGGTAGCAGCGGGTGAGGCAGGAGAGGTCTGCCGCACGATGTGAGATTCTCCCTGGCTGGGCGTCGAACCTGCATCACTCACGGCCGACAGCTCCACAGCGCAGCGCTCAACTGCTGCGCCACCGGGGAGGCCCTCTTAAATAATTTTAATGTGATTGAAATCAGTTAACTCAGGAAGAAACCACAGTATTAAAATTGAGAAAGGAAAAAAAAAAACACAACTACATGAGTAACTTATCTTACAGAGTTCCTAAAACTGAAATAAGAAAAATAATGTGCATGGGAGAATTTTGTAAATTATAAAGTTGCCTATAATTTAAAGTAAATATGAAATTTTATCTACCACATGACTCAAGATTGCTGCTAGATTAGCAACCATGATCAAGTTAGTATATGTCAGTGCAAACAAGAAAATACAGACAAGCAAACTGGTATCATTTTAATTTTACAGCTTTTCTAGAGGTTCACACAACACATGAGATCACTATTGACATAAAATACTGGAAATGAAATACTTTGTTCCTTGCAGCAATAAGCTCACCTAATATTAAGTTTCTATTAAGGAGGTAGAGGTGGAAAGCTTTAAACCCTGCCACAAATTCTTTGCCAATGTCGTAATTGGTAACTTTTAAACGTCACATTATAGTAACACCATTCAAAATTTTTAATTTAATTTTTAAACACTTTATGGAGGTGACATTGGTTTACACCGCTGTATATAATTTAGGGATATAGGCTCACACCTCTTTAGATATATGTCACCTAAGCAAACCTACCACTTCAGCACTCATAATTCTTCACCATGTCAATGGACATGCTCCCTATTTTGTTCCTATTCCAATCCTTCCCTTCTGCTTTCCTCAATTCTGCCAGAGTCTGTTTTATGCATTCTTTTTTTCCCATTATATTCCTCATAACTGAAATTATCTGATATTTGTCTATTGCCTTCTGACTTATTTAGCTAAGTTTTTCATCCATATTGTTGCAAATGGCAAGAATTCATTTTTTTTAAAGGTGGATAGTATTCTATTGTGTGTATATACCACATCTTTTTTTATACCACATCTTTCACTGGGCACTTAGGTCATGTCCTTAACTTGTTTGTTGCAAATAGTATTTCAGTGAATATAGGAGTATTTATATCACTTTGAATTAGTATTTTTGCAGCCTTCAGTAAGAAAGTGAGGAGTGGAATTGCTGGATATCTGGTAGATCCATCTTTGATATTTTGAAAATCCCCGTACTATTTTCATCGGAGTTGGACCAGTCTAAATACCTACCAACAGGGTATTAAAGTTTCTTTTTCTTCATACCCTCTTCAATATTTGTTGCTTCTGTATGTTTGTTTTTTAAATATAGGTCATTATCACAGGTGTGAGGTGGTACCTTATTGTTTTAATTTGCATTTCCCTGATGATACGCGTTGATTCAAATTTTTTCATAGAAAAAAACATAGGCAAACCAATCCATGACATCGACTTTGGGGATTTCTTCGGAGACTGAATCCAACATCAAGGGAAACAATAGTCAAAATAAAAGGGTCCGTGACAAACTACACAGAAAAATAAATGATCATTAAAATAAAAAGACATGCTACTTAGTTGGAGAAAATATTTGGACCTCATACATCTGGTAAAGGGCTAATATACAGAATATACAAAAAATTCATAGAACTAAACAAAAAAGAAAACAAATAACCCAATCAAAAAATGGGCACAAGAGTTAAATAGACACTCCTCCAAATAAAGCATACAGATGGTCAACAGGCATAAGAAAAAGCACCCATCATCAATTATCAGCAGGGTAATGCTTATCAAAACCACATTGCAGACACACCCCCAAAACATGGCAGCAAACAGACACTAGGATTAGGATCTCCCACAAAATATAGATTTATGGACAGAAAAATCCCTAATTTTGAGAGCCAATCTCAGGATAACTGAATGCCCTACACAATACAATCATCACTGTGGGTACTTTACACTTAAAGATAAACTGAAAAGTCGGAGTAAAAAGAAGAGAAAAGACACTGAACCCCACACGGAGGAACAAAAGAAAGGAGAGGAGGACAAACCAGCTTTACGGAGCACCACTCTATACAAGGTTAGAAACCACGGTGGGGTCAGAGGGCTCTGGCCAACTAACGGGAGTGCGACCCCCACTCGCCCACCCCAGGAGCCCCCTCTCTTCCCTGCATGGCAGCTCTGAAGTGCAGGAAAGCTTGAGGGTCACTGCTTTCCATCCCCCACCTGGGGCTAGGTAACATCTTAGTAGGGAAGACAAACTGCCAGCACCCCGTGGGGTCCTAATCCCTCACTGGTTGCTAGGTGATGTATTGGCCTGAGAAACTGGTCTAGCCGGAAAAACTGCAGAGACCACCTCAAACAATCTCCTCCCTACTCTGTAACCTGACACCAAGAGCTGATGTTAGAGAACTCTACTTTTCTCTAAGCTGACTGGAGGTAACCTGACACGGAATACAGACTCCTGCTGGAACTGTCTCCATCCACACCCTCCTCCACAAAGTGTCTGCATCTTGGCACACAGGTGGGCTACAGAAAAGAAAATAGAGCTCCCCTCCATCCCCTGCCGTGGCCCCACACCCAACTTCTAGGAAGTTGCACAGTGGCCCCCCAGAACCTAGGTGGGCACCAACAGCTGCCCACAACCTCTACCCCTGCAACCTCTTGTGAAGAAGTGGGGCCCAAGCAGCAGAAAAGAAACTTAAGATCAGGAACTCTCGACCCCTCCCCACCATACATAACAACAGGGGCAGGGATAACCCCCAGGGAAACACTGAGGAGAAAAATAAAAATAAAAAGGGGGGCGGAGAGAGAAAGAACAGAAAGACTACTAGCAACTAGAAAACGACAACAGCCACAGTAGGACAACAGCAACATCTGACACTGGAAAGGGGGGGGTTGAACCCTAGCAGGGGGCCTACCCGGAAACTCCAAAACCTAAAAGCAAAAGGACCACAAAACTCTCCCCAAGCTTACATCTACCCAATACCTTTTTTATTTTTTCTACTTTAATTTTTATTTATTTTTTTATTATTACTATATATATATATATATATATACACATAGATATATGTGTATATCTATATGTGTATATATATATATATATTTTTTTTTTTTTTTTAAACTACAATCCACCACCCCTTTTTCTACCCTAATTCCACCCGGAACTGGAAACACATTGGAGACACGTCACAAAACACAGAAATTCAACAGAGAAAAAAGAAAATCTGGGAGATACCCAGCCACAGTCAAGGCAACT
>PVIJ01020475.1:0-20830 GCA_004024925.1 Scalopus aquaticus | reverse complement strand
TATAGTCCTGTTATAAGTGAAACCATTCGATATTTTTCTCTTTCTTTCTGGCTTATTTCACTGAGTATGATCCCCTCTAATTCCATCCATGTCGCTGCAAATTGCATGTGTTTATCTTCTTTCCATGCTGAATAGTATTCCATTGTGTATATGTACCACATCTTCTGGATCCAATCATCTATTTTTGGGCATCTGGGTTTCTTCCATACCTTTGCTATTGTGAACAGTGCTGCAATGAACATACGGGTGCATGTATCCTTTCGGATTAGTGTTTTTGTGTCCTTTGGGTAAATTCCCAAAAGTGGTATTGCTGGGTCGTATGGGAGCTCCATGTTTAGGAATTTGAGGAATGGCCATACAGCTTTCCATAGTGGTTGGACCAGTTCACATTCCCACCAGCAGTGTAGAAGAGTTCCTTTTTCTCCACATCCTTTCCAGCATTTGTTATTGCCTGTATTTTTAATGTGTGCCATCCTCTCAGGTGTGAGGTGGTATCTCATATTGGTTTTGATTTGCATTTCCTTGATTATAAGTGATGTTGAGCATTATGAATACTGATGCAAAAATATTTAATAAAATCTTGGCCAATAGGATCCAACAATGCATCCATAAGATAATACACCATGACCAAGTGGGATTTATTCCAGGGACACAAGGATGGTTCAACATCCGAAAATCAATCAATGTAATCCAACACATCAACAAAAAGAAAAATAAAGACCATATGATCATATCAATAGATGCTGAGAAAGCATTTGATAAAGTACAACACCCATTTATGATAAAAGCCTTTGAAATCCTTGGGATAGAAGGAACATACCTCAACATAATAAAAGCCATATACAGCAAACCCACGGCTAATATTATACTCAACGGTGAGAAGCTGAAGACCGTTCCCCTAAGATCAGGCACAAGGCAAGGATGTCCACTCTCACCATTACTTTTCAATATTATACTGGAAGTCCTAGCCAGAGCAATTATACAAGAGAAAGACATTCAAGGGATCCAAATGGGAAAGGAAGAAATTAAACTGTCTCTATTTGCAGACGATATGATAATATATATACAAAACCCTAAAAACTCCATAGGAAAACTACTCAAAATAATAGACCAGTTCAGTAAAGTAGCAGGATACAAAATCAACGCACAAAAGTCAGTAACATTCCTCTATGCAAACACTCAATCTGAAGAAGAAGAAATTAAGAAATCCATCCCCTTCAAAATCGAAACCAAAAAAATCAAATGTCTGGGAATAAATCTAACAAAAGACATAAAGGACTTATACAAAGAAAACTACAAAACTCTGTTGAAAGAAATAGAAGACACAAGAAGATGGAAAATTCTTTATTTTGATGCTGAGGTCTCTGGGCAGCCCAGTCATCCTGCTAATCAGTCTATACTTCCATGACTTCCAAAAGTGCAAACTGAACTGCTTCTTTTCCTCCTCAGAGATTTGCTGTCCCATTTGTTTTTAAGCTTTTTGAATGTAAAAAAAAAAAAAAGTCTTGGCTTTACATGAGAGCTTTGCCTTGTGGAAGTTTTGGAAATTTTAAATTGCAGTCAAGATCCCCACTCACAGGTGAAACATTATCTGGTCATCTTGTCATTAGTGCTGACAGATTTGGCTGGAGTTGAAGTTAAGAAAAATTGTGGAATGAACCTGGAAACAGTCATACGTTCCTCATCTATCACCTCATTAATCACAAAGTTAACATTGTCTCTGAAACAATGCTGCTTTATTGTGGGGTAATCCCCATTTATAGTTAGAGCTACTAAACAATATTTACGTGTCCAGATTTTCTTCCGTGCCCTTGCCAAGTATGGCTGAGACATGACAATCGTGACATTATTTGTTGACAATTAAAGCAGTAAGAAGGATACTGGGCAATGACCTCATTCTTGTAGTCATACAGAATGGAATATGCTCATAACGGTTTCCATGCAGACCCATAATTATTATCTTGCTTCCTTCCCCTCCCCCATTTTTATGGTTATAAGCTTATGGTTAGTCCGATACATAATGAAGTTAAAAAATATTAAATTTAAAGTTCTGTACTTCAGGGTATTACCTCTCTGAGTTCACTAATGACCATGGTATTTAATATCTCATCTCCAGCTTGCAAAGTTGTGAGATCATACCAGTGTGTGATATCAGTACAAAGAATTAGGAGGAAATGGAGTAATAATAATGATGACAGTTGGGTATGATCCTGATTTATGTGTGCTCTTTTCTAAAGGTATAAATAAACCACTTAGGGAAATGTGTTCATCTTAAGGTGCTGTAGTGCAATGTATCAGTAAGTCCAGAGAGCAGATTATCTCCATGAGTACTTAATTTCTTACTCAGAAACAGCTGATTGTCTTATAAGGATCTGGATCTGGTTATTCTTTCATAAAACAAAATTTATGTTTAAGGCTATAAATATATTTATCACTCATTATATATATATATATATATATATATATATATATATACACACACACTCACATATATATACACATATACATAGGCATACACACATATATATGTGTGTATATATATGTATGTATGTATGCATAGATACAGGCAAACGGAAGTGTTCTACCTATTTAATCCCTACAAAGAAAAGGGTACATT
The DNA here is from genome assembly GCA_004024925.1 of Scalopus aquaticus. Lineage (NCBI taxonomy): Eukaryota > Metazoa > Chordata > Mammalia > Eulipotyphla > Talpidae > Scalopus > Scalopus aquaticus. The sequence goes on along the minus strand of PVIJ01020475.1, from coordinate 18,213 downwards.
TGAAACAAATATTTGTTGTATTTCTTGGTATTCTAAAAAAGGGGTGGTGAAATTTTTCTTGTTTTTCTTCTTTCAACCTCTGTAGGTATGTGCATTAGTCTTTATATTCCTGTACTTTGTTGTCCTTGAGAACTTAGAAATCAAAGAATAATAAAATATAGCAAAGTGGTATAAGATCACTTAAAATTAATCTTGATAATACATGCCATTGGGAAGAGAAGCTCTACTAAGAGATCACAGAGAATAACCTGGACTTTTAAAAATCCTTTAAACTCATTTGAGATTTATTTTTTGAAAGGAACATAGTACCTATTAAAGTATTAATTATAAATTCTCAAAGTTATAAAACTTTAGAAACAGATTGAATCTATTATTTCTTACCATTTTAAATTTATAAGCCTATATAATAAAAAAAGATATAGATGTTGGAAAAGCTGGAGTTCTGAAAATAAAATGTGAAAATTTTGATTATTCATTTTGTGTTCCCTTTGTTTTTAAATTTCTTGATATTTACCCTTCAAAGTTGTTCTTTTTAGTTTCTTGTTCTAACACTTCCAAAATTCTTCCTACAAGAGTTGAATGCAACACTTCAATGATTAAATTATATAGCTTAATCTATTTCATAACTCTTATGATTCTCCTAGATTATACTTTATCAGCCATTCTCCCATTCTTTTTTTTTAACCTAGACTTAAAAATTGTTTTCATTAGGCTTTTGTTCATTTGCCCATTTACCTATAAGTAAAATATTTTCAAATAAGATCATTCATTCTTTCATTTTTCTCTGGATGCCTTTCCAAGTGTGAAAGATAAAAAAGTCATCCAGATTATCACCTGATTTCTCTGTCATGAGATCTAGATTTTTATTTCTAACTGTATCTACTATATACATATAAATTTCCTTCTAGATATCCTCTAAGATACTTAAAATTTAAGTTGTGTTGCAATGAAATTCTGTCCCATTCTGGCTCTACTCATTGTGCTCTATATCTTCATTAATAGTGCTATCACTCTCTCAATGTCAATCTTAATGTCATCTCATAAGCATCAAAGTCATTTAAAGAACACTGAGTCTTCTCTGATTCTCTTTCACTTTGAGCTAATCACAAAATCCTGTTAATTTGCTACTGGGATGATCATCGCTTTCATTCCTATTTCCCTAATTCAGACTCCTCTCTTGACATAAGATATGAGCTCAGTTGATCAGCCAAGGTCAGTAAGTATATCAGGAAGTGATCGAACCCCAGTCTCTCTAGTTATAAAGTCAGATATTGAATGGTACAATCAATTAACTTACCTTAAAATAGGCTTTGTAGTTGTAGTAGTAGTCTGTTACTACACGTACTTTCTTCATTAAAGGCTTTGTGAAACTTTAGGGATGGATTTTTAACTTTTTGTAGGAACATAATGTACTATGTTATTATTTCATCAAGAAGTCCATTTGCCTAGCTTTTGACAAGAATAATAAATTATACATTCAAGTGTGAGATTTTCAAATCAATCTTCAAATGGATATAGAGAAAATGGTAACATTAAAACAGCTAATAAACGGGAACTTTAAAAAGTGCTAATTTGAAAAATGGAGTGGAGAGGAAAGTTGAAAGAAAGCAGTATTTGTGTGTGTGTGTGTGTGTGTGTGTGTGTGTGTGTATAAAACAGTATATATATATATATATATATATATATATATATATATAACATTAGCTCTATTGCTGCCAATAGTTCATTCCAGATCATAGAGAAGCTCTGGTGTGTGTGAATACAGGTCATCACAATATTATATTGTGATAATTTATCAAATCAATTAAGTTATCATATCTTTATAACATTCAAAGATAACAACCCATAAATTCCAAATTGTAATGTTTACTTCACAATATGTTCTGATTTTACCTATACACGAACTGAGGAGAAAGGAAAGTAGAAATTGGCCTGTAATAATGCAAATAGTCTTAGCTTACTAAGTTATTTTTGTGAGACTTTGTTGATATAAAAATGAGTGTTGCATATGCCAACACTATGCAGCATTTTAGTGAAATTTCTCAATTCACAGTAATTATGATAGTATAGAGATGTACAAATTATTTTAAATTAATATAAATTTATTTTGTCTATGTAATATGGATCTTTGAGGATACTCTGAATCTATACCTTTGAATTACATTCTTTAAAGATATGGAATAAAGTTACACATATACACATATGCATACATATTAATACATAAATTATATATGCACATATTGTATATATAAACACATGAACATGTGTTCATAAATACTAAATGTATGTTGGTCATTTTATGTATTTAGTAACATACATATATCATATATATATATATTTATATGCATACATATAATTTTATAATAGGACTCCACATTTTTCCTGCAGTGAAATTGTTATGCAGTATATAAAATTTCAAACGAGTAAACTTGCTTTTTAATATTCTTAAAACGTAATTCTTATATAGGAAATAATCTCCCTTGTATTGTCATTTTGGTGCCAATGTCTGGTACTATTATCATTCACAGAAAAATAGCAAAAACAAAAATAGTACTCGCATTTGTGAGATTATTACAATGGATTTAACAGTATTTTTGCCATCAACATTTTGGATTAGCAAATAGAGCCAGCAATTAAGTTCAGTATTTTCTTCATGGGTTATCCCAAAAACATATGAAAATTTAATGGATTAACCACCTTGTTTAGTGAGGAAGGGAGTGTAGAGTTGTGAGCAGATCTGCTAGAACATCCTGCTAAGTTAGGCAAAGGGAGACTTACAAATGAGAAACAGACTATTAAGTTTGCTGAGGGCAAAGGAGAAGTTGAGTTTATGTGGGAGGGTGTCTGGGTCCTGCCTTAGGATCATACTATAGTGAATGATGGCTCTTCCCTAAAACTTAAATGTATATAATTCCTCTTCTGAAAGGATTAAATATCTTTACCTTCATCTGTTTCCTTAAGATGATGAAATTATGAATAGGACAGTGAATTCAAATATAGATTTATTTAACAAATCCCATAACTGTCTCAGAGATAATATCCAAAAAATACAGATACCTGTTATTTAATATGGTGCAAATACCCTGTGTAATATTCTGGATTTTCTATTTGCCTGGAAGAACCATTATAGACACACTGTTGGGGTGTAAATATTTTCAGGAATCCTGTTATTATTAAATTTCCATGCACTGTTCAGATGTTTTACCCTTTTTGTGTATATTTTAAGTGTTTTGATTGTTTTTTTTTCTCTTTTGGAAATAAAAAATGCAACTATGATGCCTTCAATTAAAACAAGCTCAGTAAAACACCTATGTCCAAACAAGTGAGAATTCTGTGATCCCTGTATTGTCTGGACAAATACTGTGTACGCCACTCCTGCCTTCCTTTCCCATGAATGAAGCCTCATGTGTTTGGCCAAGTGCTCCTCCAACAACAGAATCCTCTTCTCTTAGGCCTTTAACGTTCACTAAATGTGCCCTTTCACAGTATGTTCCAAATGTACACTTGAAATCAGGGGAGCCGTAGTAAATTCAACACAACAATTAGAGAAGTAAAAATACAGCATTTCATTGTTGTCTGGATCATGCTTTCCATGTAAAATACCCTGACTATGACATTGAATAGGATTTATTTTCTTCTACTCTTTGTCTATATTGTTAGATATGGCAGTACTGCAGAACTGTATTATCCATGTTTTAGAATATTATTACAACAGTATTTAAGAGTCGACCGATCTATGTTACTAAATTCAGTTTTCTACCTTGAATTTGTGTATATGTGCTAAGTCATTACTAATCATTTTCCTCTTTTCTATTTCCTAGTTAACTTGATCTCCTTCTATTGACATATTAAAAGACAGACTAGGGAGTGTTTAGTGTGGAATTTGAACCCAGACTTTTACTTGTAACTGACTACACTTTATCAAACACTTAACCTACTTAAAATCATAATACTTAAAATCTCTTTATCAATGTTACCTTTTTTGCTCCTATAGCAGTACTTTGAAGGAGTTGTGATTATTAGTCCATTTAGCAGATGAAGAAATTGCACAAGCATTAAGTTGAAAGTTGCATAACATGTAAGTAGTAGAGCAGGAATTCAAACCCAGGAAGTTTAGTTCTGTACTTGCATTCTGAAGTTGCCATATGCTGCCTTTCCATTTATACAACCTTGAACAGTTTCCTTAACCTTTCTCATCTTTCTTAAGTTATGAAGTGGAACTACTAATGGTTCCTAATTCAGAAAATTGTGAAAATTACATATGACAGTAGTCATAAAATACTTAGAACAGTACTTGGCATGTAGTTTTAACTATTGCTATATTCCACATCTCTTCTTTTTAAAAATGTTATCGATCTGTCAGTTGTCAATGATGTAACTATATAATTTTGGTAGTACAACTTCACGTTTCCATGTGTGCACAAGAGCCACTCACTTTCCACCAAAACCCCAGTGCCAATGGCCTGTCACCTTTCCTTCCTCCCCAAAATCCAGCTTTGTGAAAAGCTGATTGCTAACCCCACCTTTCCCTCTGGTAACCAGTGTAATGTATTTACTTTGTTTTTTCAGTTTCTTTTCTTTGGTTATTTATATTCTACAAATTAGTGAAACCTTCTGGTAACTGTCACTTATTTTCTGGTTTATTTCATTTAGCACAACCACCTATAGATCCTTCTGTTTTGATCCAAAACACACTTTCATTTTTTAAATAGCCAAATAGTTGTATTGGAACTTCATATTCTTTGGTAAATACCTAGCTGTTCCATTTCACCTTTTTTACTCACCTTTTATTATATCTTCAGAAACACTATTCTCCTCCTCTGTACAAGACCTTTGCACATACAAGCTGGAATTCTCCACTCCTGCACTCAACCTTCCTGACACCATCTCCAATCAGTCTATGCACTGATGAGATCAGTAAAAATGTACCCTCCTCAGGCAAGCTTTTTCTGACCTCCAAACTATGTAAACACACCCTCTCTTAGCCTTAGTTTCCTAGGAAACAGAGCCTGGGGCAAAAAACATGTTTTTTTTTTTTCCTATTTCTATTTCTATTACACTCTCTTAAAATGCATAATAAGAGGGAAGTGGGAGTGAGGAACATGAAAGCCAGGCATCAAAGGAGAAAGGTAGGAAATGTGTGAAGGTACTGACTTGGGACTAGAGATCCAAGGACCCCAAGAGGCTATTGGTTCTTGTCTTGGCAAGGAAAGAATTCAATATCAAGTCCAGAATTAGGCAGAAAAGCAAGAGACTTATGGACAGATGAGAATAAGAACAGGGACAGGAAAGTTCTCTGAGCAGAAAGGGATCCTGAGTGAAGCAGGTGTTTATATGGGTATACGTGGCAAGCTGTGGGGGTTCAGCTATTGGGTGTCTCTGTGTTGTGTCTCTTGTCAGTTCGACGAAGCTCTTGGGGTTCCCTAGGTCACTGAGGCCCACTGAGTCTCCCATGTTACCTGGCCTGGGTCACCAAACGGGCTCTGACCCCTTGCTTTAGCATTGTGTTACTGTATTGGTGTCCTGAACATTCAGTTTTGACTGGTTTGGGGGCACCCTGACACTTACTGATTATTCCTTACTCAGATTGATGAATGGGCTTGGGGGGGTCTCCTGATCATGACTAACTACCTGTCCCCATGTCCTAGCTTCCTCATTTACTATGATCCTCAGCTCTGTAAAACACCAAACTGCACACTAAATAAACAAAGCGGGAAGGTGAATTTATGCCAGAGCTTTCCACCTGTAAGTCAACAAACTGAAGGCTCTGAGAGCAGGGAGTTTAGAGTTGCTCACAGACTAAGGGATTTTATGGGATATATGCAAAGTTATAGACTTTATAAGCTTTGTGGTTCCCTACTGGTCTTTCTTACTTGGATCACGGAAGCTGGGTCAGGGGTAAAAAGCAGTCTGAAGATGGAATGAACAGAACTGGGAATCAGCTGGCCTCTTGTGCGGATGATTAAGGAAAACTAAATTACCGCCAATCAGGGTAAACTTCATTCATCATAAAGTGCCTGATTAGACTATCTCCATTTTGTCCCTGACAAAAGTGACTCCATTTTGATTTCCTTTCATAGCTGACCCCGCCTTTTGGAAAGCTGATTGCTCAGTTTCCCAGCACATCTTCCCAGCGCCCTGAGATGCCCCGTGAGGGTTACATCAGGATTATGAAGGGGACATAATTATTAACACCATAAATAACAACATATTTTTTTCTGCTGATTCATGTTTTCCTCTAGCCAAAGGTATTCCATGAGTTTCTAACTTCATCCTTTCACGTGTGCTTGGGTGCCAAGCATAGCCACTGTAGCCCTTGCTTTAAAGACGATATCAAATCCACAAAGCAAAAGTTAGAGGTATTTTTACAAAGCCTACAAGGAAGACATGGACTGTGGTGCCCGTGAGTCCCATGAGGCCTGTAGAGGTCACCACTGCAAGCTGCTCATTTGTAATAGGGGCTGGAGGTGACTGCGGTAGCAGCAGGAGAGTGCAGGATATTATATCTCAGGTTCAAAAGCAAGTCAAGTACGCAAATTGGGTGAGAGTGGTACAGATTCCAGACCAGAATGTCCTACTGGACACATCTCTAATTCTAGGTTTTCTTTCCATTACAGAATTTTTCATAAGATTAAAATTAAATATTTATTTGTGAGATTGTTTATGTTGATTCTTGTTTCTGTCACCAGACTGAAAGATTCCTTGTGAGTAGAAGCTGTTCACAATGTTCGGCTGACCTGGGCTTGAATCCCGATCCTGTTAAATACTAGCATTGTGTCATTGGGCAAGTTAACCCCACTCCCCTGTGCCCCGTGTGTGCATTTGTACTTCAGGATAAAGAGAACTGCTGTGAACATTAAAGGTGATGCATTCAGTAAATGTTAGCTGTCATCAGTGGCAGCGGTTTTCTTCGTACCTGCAGTAATTAACACAGTGCAGGCAGATTAGACTCTGGAATAACAGAGCATGAATCCATGATGACTGAAGTTTTGGTTTTCTCCATTCATTCCTGTATCTCCAATTTATAAATAAGAACTATAAACTTATTAACTAAAATGTTCAAAATGATTACATGAAAGAAAGTAGTTGTTTCAATAATAATTATTGTTTTGCTTCTTTTGGTTAGTTGATAGGATGTATCTTCATGCAAAGAAACATAGATTGACTCCTAAATATATGAGGCTGAGAATGCCCTATGCTAAAAACAGCTGCTTTGGGAAAATTTTTAAAATTTGATGTTAATAAGCCTGTTTCTTTGGCTAATGAGGTGAAATGCTGGTTCTGTCTTGAATAGAAACTGATACAAATTGAAATGTGGCATTTCCAAATTTATTGCCTTAATGTCAAATTGCTCCTTTTCATTTAGCATTAAACCTTGTAGTAAGTTGTTGAGATTAACCATCATGCTCTTCTTTGATTATGAAGTTTACACAAAAATTTTAATCATGAGGTTTACATTTCACTAACAGATGCCATTTTATTGTCATGCTGTGCAGTACCGCAACACTGAATAATGGGAACTCACAAGAATACCTGATTGAATGTAACTGAATTTTACAAAAAACCTAACAAAGTGATGGAACCAAATACATAGAAAAACTACCTGCCACAGAAATAGATGTTGGCAGAGCCTTTTATTAACTGGGGAATCTTGGCAGGTTCATTTTAGTCATTGAAATACAATTACTCTTTTGGAAAATGGGGCCATTGATACTAACCTTATGGTGATATTTTGACTATTAAATGCAATAAATATATGATCTATGTAATATCAGACACATTATACCGACTTCTAACAAATATAGGAAAATTATATACATAATGATTTGAGATAAAAAAAATGTTTTTGTTCGTCTGCTTGTTAAATCAGTGGTGAAAAGAGAAGGAAAGGGCATTTCAGGAAGAGAGAGCAGCATTGTTTAGTCCCAGTGCCCAGAGCCCAGTCTGGTAGGGTGGGCTCCCAATGACTGGTAGTGAACCTATTAAATTAGAGACATAAAGTGGATTCTGAAACAACAAAACACAGTAAAGGGTAAAGCTTTTCTAGGGTCATATTTCTAGTACAAAATAAATTTCTCCAACAAAGCCCCATGCTTACTGGGCTATTTTAACTGTAGATAAAAATATGGCATAAGTCCATATGACAGTGTCAGCTCAATGGTGTTAAGTAGTTGTTGATTTCTGGTATGTGCTTGAAAAATGCAAGGAACATAGTGCACTGCTTCTTGCCAAAATTGCCTTATTTTGTATTATTAATTATATCAAGTTATTATTTTATATTCAAGAGCTATTATCCCAGGCATCAATAAGTCCCCAAATTTTCTTTTTGGCCTTGTCTTTATTGGTGGTTCTTTTCTATTCATACTTAGTGACCTTTTTTTATACATATAAAAAAACCTGCTTTTACAATTAGGACACGATGTGTGATACCAGTAACTGTTGTCATAAAGCAAACACTAATCTGACACTGGAATTTTCTTGGTCAATTTCATCAAATGTTTTTATATTATAAAAAATTCCTGTTAATCAATTAAATTGTTTTTGTGATACTGTGATTTATAATGAGAAATATGTATTTGTCTCTGTTCCTGTTTCTGATACAGAGCTCCCTAAAACCCTTGGAATTTCCTAAGTGATGAGAACAATTAAAGTATCTTTTGTTATGCTAAAGAAATATCTTTGGAAAGCACAGAAGGTTAGAGATTAGTTACCAGTAGAGACAACTATGTCATTCATTAGATTATTGGGACTTTCAGTCCCATCCCACTAACTCTGGGAAGGGGAAAGGAGCTGGAGGTTGAATCAGTTTTTAATGGCCAAGAGTTTATTGTCATGCCCATAAATTGAAACTTCTGTAAATATCCAAAAGGATAGGATTGGGAAAATTTCTGAGTTGATGAACACTTGGTAGTGTTGGGTGGATAACATAACCAGACAGGGCATAGAAGAAGTTCCCTCTGTCTTGCCCTACGCATCTCTTCCATGTGGCTACTCCTCATATGTAGCCTGTTGTAATTAACAGGTGATCTAGTAAGTAAAATGTTCCTCTGGTAGCCTTCAATCTGTAGCCTGAAGGTCAGAAGTAAGGGTGACAACCTGGGCTTACAAATGGTATGAGTGGGTGGAGGCCATTATTGTAGGACAGAACCGTTAAACTGTGGAAGCTGATGCTACCTCCTGTAGATGGTATCTAAGTTGAGTTGAATTATAAAACACTCAGCAGATGTCTGGAGCATTGTTTGTTAGTGTGGGGGCCACCCTTCTCTCCCCTCCAGTTAGAAATTGGATCTCAGACTAGCCAAAAAGAAAAGATACTGACTTGGCCATTGTCTTTTATGGGTTGTGGAGGAGATCTAATTATAGATTAAGTAATTCACTAACATTGATATGACTTACTTGTTTACAATTTTTTTTTAAAATTTGAGGTAACACTGGTTTACAACATTGTTTATTCAAAGTATAGGACCTCCCTGCTCAAGTGTTACCACCGAGCACCCACCACCAAGACACCCATAGTCTATCACCCATAGTCTATCGATTGTATTCCCTGCCCACCATGCTATTGCCCCTTCCCTCCTCCTCCTCCGTCAGCCACAATTCTTAGTCAACTTCCTGGGGTCAATTCTTAGTTTGATTTTATATGACCCTTTCTTGATTTTTCTATATTCCACGTATAAGTGACGCCACCTCGTATTTGCCTTCCTCCTTCTGACTTACTTTGCTTGGCATAATCCCCTCCAGCTTCATCCATGTTCCTGCAAATAGCAAGAGTTTCTCCTTTTATGATAGCTGAGTAATAGTCCATTGTGTATATATACTCGGTACCTTCCTAATCCACTTATATTTATTTGGACATTTCAGTTATTTCCATAGTTAGGTTATTGTGAATAGTGCTGCAGTAAGCACGGGAGTGCATGTTTCCCTTTGAATTATTATTTTTGTAACCTTTGGATAGACACCCAGGAGTGGAATTGCTGCATCATATTACAACCATTTTTAATCTTTTAAGAAACTGCCATACTGTTTTCCACAGGAGCTAGACCACCCTACATTCCCACCAGAAGTGTAAGAGGGTTCTTTCTTCTCTGCATCCTCACCAGCTTTTGTTGTTTTTGGCCTTTTATTTTATATGGCTATTCCCACAAGATGAGGTAGTATATTAAGAGGCTTTCTTTGATCCAGTGTATGTTCTTGGTTACTTTGTGATAGTAACTATTCATAAAGGTGTGGGTTTATTGCTGGGCTCTCAATTCTGTTTCATTGATCTGTGTGTCTGTATTTATTCTAGTACCGTATTGGTTTTGATTAGTACAATTCTGTTGTATAATTTGGAGTCAGCAAGTTTGCTACCACTACATAGATAAGATATAGATAGACAGATAGATAGATAGATAGATAGATAGATAGATAGATAGATAGGATTCCATCCTTTTATCCAACAATATACACTTAAGTTGTTTTCATAACTTGGTTATTATAAGTAATGCTGCCGTAAACATGGGATGCAAATATATATATATATTTTTTTGATTTAGTGTTTTTATTTTCTTTTAATATATTCCAACTAGTGAAATTTGGGGATCATATGATACTTTAATTTACAATTTTTTGAAGATTCTCCATGTACTTTTTTTCATAGTGGATGTACCATTTTACAACCCAACCAATAGTGCACAAGGATTCCCTTTCTCTACATCCACACCAGCATCCATGTACTTTAGTCTCTTTGATTATGGTGATATCTCCTTGGGGTTTTAGTTTGCACTTTCCTAATAACCAGTGATTTTTGAGCATCTTTTCAAGTACTTGATGGCCTTTCATAAATCTTTTTTTGAAAAATATCTATCAGGTCTTTTACCCATTTTTAATTGTGTTATTTGTGTTTTTTGCTGTTTAATTATATGATTCTTTATATATTTTGAATATTAATGACTGGTGAAAAACATACTTTGCAAATATTTTTTCTTATTCTGTAGGTTGTCTTTTTACTTTGCTGATGGTTTCTTTTGTTGTGCAGCAGCTTTCTAGTCTGCTGTTAGTCCCACTTGTTCACTAGCGCTTTCTTGATTTTAATTCAGGAATCATTCACACTCTAATATATTATAATCACTCCTTTTTTTATTAATAGTAATGTAAGTTGCTTAAAAACAGTTGCTTAACTTCTTGGGCCTCCATGGTGGCGCAACAGGTTAAGTCGCAGACTATGAAGCTATCCACAGCCACTGCTGCATGAGTTTGATCCCCAGCCAGAGAGCTTCCCACATGGCACAGCAGACCTCTCCTGACTAGCCTGCTGCTCCTTTAATCAGTGTACTTCAGTAGATCCACCCATTCTGCTCCCCGCTGTGTCTCTGGTGAATCCTCTCACCACCCAACACCTCTGGCTTACACCCCAGTTCCTGCATGCATAAATAAATCAATCTTTAAAAAAAATAAAAAAAAAACGTTTAACTTCCAGTTTGGAAGTTACAAATTATTTCTTTTTAGTGCAATTTTTACCTAAAATATTTCTTTGTGAATTTTTTTACACAATTTTTCCTATAAGCTTGCTATGAAAGTCCTTAATTATGTGTATGTTACATTTTTAACAATAACTTATGTTTAATCATATCAATGTGTTAAATCTTATTTTTAAATTAACATAATGCTATAGCAATATTTCATTTCTCTGATCTCATTAAATAACTTATAAAAATAAAAAATCTTTTTCTAAGCTGTTGTCATATTTACTTTTTAATATATAAGGATAAGTGAACACAATCTAATTTAATTTTAAAAAATATTTTCATATTCATGATAAATGTATTTTGTTCTTTTCCTGAGACACTTCATAAAGGAAACATTACTGGGAAATGCAGTCAGAGATATATTTGCAAAAAATTGAGAAGTGGGGCCTTGAATATATGGTTTTATAAGTTTCATTAAAATCCAAAAATGTGTGAAATTGATTAGATAGCTGCTTTGAAAACTTGTGTGTACGTGTCTCCAGGGCTGCAAAGTACCTCAGTAAAATTGTTCACCCATAGTAAGTACTCAATAGGTATTTACTTATAAACAAGTAAAAATTAATCCGTTAATAAATGAAATGATGAATAAAACAATTAATAGTTATTAATCACATAAAATTAAATATTGATCATGCCCTGTAAAGTAAGTTATACATTTGAACATGTAATCTAGTGTAATTAAAAAGGCTCTCCCAAACAATTGTTACAATTTGCACTGTTGAATATACAGGTAAGTACCTAGCTCTTCTTGGTGTTATTTTTTTCTCTGTTTCAAATGAGTATGTTTTTAAAACATAATTTTAGAACCATTATAAAATCTGAATTATTAAATGCTAGGCCTTGTAATTTTTTTTAAATGACTGCTGTTAATGTGTTATTTTTTTTTTTTGCAAAACTAGAAATTTTAACTTTTTAAAATTTAAAGTGTTTAATAGAAATTCCTACAAGAGTTCCTACTTGGCATATCCTTTTTTTCTTTATTTGCTGAGGTAACATTGGTTTACAGCATTGTATGTGATTCAGAGTCATAGCATATTCATGTTTTTTAAGAAAGATCAAACTTAAATTTTACCCATCCCTTAAAAATTGGAAAAGAATTATTTTAAGATTCAGAAAAGTTCATTTCAGGACCTTTTATGATATCTATGCTTCCTTTGGGAGAAGGCAGGAAATGAGAGCATTCTGAACACGACTACCCTTCCCTCCCTCTCAGCATCCTGAGGCCTTGCAAAAGGGCCTCTGTCATCTGAGAACTCCCTGGAACCCCTGTCTGGGAGCCCCTTTTCTCACTGCATCACTTACACTGTTTCTACACGAATGAATGCTTTGAAATTAATTTTGATTTATTTGTTACAAAACAAAAATGTTTTTAATCAAAACAACCCATTGAATCATTTTATTTGCATTGGCTTCACTAAGTCAATCAAACTGATGAGACTGGTGTGTGTATAGAAGCGGTTTAAAGTGCTAGAACTGACATTTAAAAAAAAAGAAACAAGATTTTTTTATGGTCAAGTGAGCACATGTGAGCATATTACAAATTATCAAATTTATATATGAGTATATTACAAGTTATCAAATATCTTTCAGGACTTCTGTTTGTGTTAGACTGAACTAGGTGAAGCTGTTGATAGTAACTTCTGACCTAACAGAGAGGTGATTTTGTTTTTAATCTGATATATGATGAAAAATAACTCTCTAACATAAACTGATGTTCCACAAAGGTCAGTATTATGTTAGACTAATTGAAAGAAGAAACTTCCTGGGGGTGGAGAGGTGTGTACTCTTTGAATTTGAAAACAGAAGTTCAGTGCTTCAGACTTGGCTCTATCATTTAATATTTGTGTTGTGCTACATAGTTCACTAATCCCTTTTGATCTTTAGTGTTCTCTTAGATAAAGCAAAGGTATTAATAATACCCCGAATAGTTGTCGCTGGGATTAAAGGAGGTGATGTATGTGAAAGTACTTTGCAAACCATACAGAGCCATAAAATCCAAGATAATTTGCAGACTTCTGTGTAATACTGTCTAGCAAATGTAAGATGAATAATGAGAAAAACAAGAAAGCTTTTTCTCTTGTATAATAACTGATTGTATCATAAAATGAAAAAAAATGTAAAATATTATACTTGTTGCTTTATAAGACAGACATCCCATGTGCATTTTTAAGCTGTGATATCTGCCAATAAAATTCCCAGGCTAGGCCATTCCTTTCCTATGAAAGCAAGTCACACCACTCCCAAGCTTCATGCAAACTGTCAGTACCCTCTAAAAATACTCCTACATATTATGAATTAACGCTTCCCACTTTGAGATTACAGTATCATTTTTATATACTTTCTCAATGTTTTACTCCCAGCATGATTTTATTAATGCTCATTTTTGGTACAATGCAAAAAAAAAAATCTTTGCAAGTATTTGTTCTTGTTTTTCTTTGGAACTGTGAGAAGAGACTGCTGGCTGTTGAAGGAGGGACAGGATGTCTTTTTTGGGCTGCAGTTGTATTTGGCTTGATCCACTGAAGGAGAGATGGTGCTCTTAGGTGCCAATATTTGGTTAAGAACTAACAGCAGAAAAAAGAAGTACTTTGATAATTCAGATCATGCTTTCTTGTAGAGTGGGAGAATTAACATTCCTATGTGTTAAATTACCTTTTTTTCCTACCTAGTTTTGAATAGTTTTTATATAAATTTACCCCAATTAACTTCATTATATAATATATAATTGGAATAACAATTATGAGTATCCCTACTGGGATAGATTTTCAGCCTATCTGTCTCTGTATTAAAGAGTAAAACAAGACAGAAGTGTGATTTCTGCATTAAACTATAGGACTAGGTTAATGTATAACATGATGGGTATAATTTATTCTTCATATTTATGTCTTCTCCATAAAAGATTACTGTCATACTTAATAGTTGGAATACAAATGTTAATGATACTATGACAGTCTTATCTCATATAAAAGACATTTGCATTTTATAGAACAAATTTATAGTCTTCTTGCCTGAGTTATCAACCAAATTTAAGGTAATATTGTCATGACAAGATAGTTCCTTGTAGTTCTTTTCTAAGACATTTAAAAGACTCTTCCTATACATGAATATGAAATAACTAACTCTCCACTTGTTTAGAGGTTTTTAAGTGTTTTTATAGGTCTTATACATGTTTCGTTAGATTTTTCCTAAATATTTTATATTTATGTTCTTCATGTCAATGGTATTGGGTTTTTAATTCAAATTCTAATGATTCAAGGTTAGTATATCTGAAAATGATTCACTTTTTATATTGACCTTGTTTCCTCCAATCTTGCTATCATTTCTTATTATTTCCAAGAACTTTACTATCAATACTTTTGGCTATTCCACTAGAGGAATATGTCATTAAGGAGCAGCCTTTTATATATTCCTAGTCTTTGTAACTTTTAGTTCCTCTTTAAAATCATATTGCATTACCTCTTTGCATGTTATTGAATTGCATAGTGTTGAAAGAAGTTTGAAGAAGAGAACATTCTTGTCTTACTCTTTACTTTAGTGGGAAATTGTCAAAATTTTCACCATCAATTACTATCTTATAGGGTTTGTATAGATATTCTTATTAAGTTGAAAATGTTTTCCTCTATTTCTAGTTTATTGAGAGTTTTTATTGTGAATGAATAGTGAATTTTGTTGAATGATTTTTTTTTACAATTTTTGATATAATATCTTTTGCTTTGTTGACCTAATGGCTTACATTAGTTGATTTTCAACTATTCAGCCAACCATGTATATCTGAGATGAATCCCATTTGGTTGTGGCATAGAATTCATTTTATGTTTTCTGTTTTGATTTCCTAATATTTTGATATTTTGTGGAATTTTGCACCTGTGTTTGCAAAGGATATTAGTCTGTCGTTTCCTCTTCTTATGATATCTTTGTGTGGTGTTGGTTGCCCAAGGCTGCCTACCTTTTGGTAGACAAAACAGAAAATGATATATCATAAAAGAAAAGTTTTGAGACCTAAGGGATGACAATTTCCAAAGTTAGCATCCAACCAAGTAAATGAAAATAATGTCTATTCTTAAATATATGATCATGAAATTTCAGAATACTGGGGACAAAAACATAAATATAAGAACTTCTATAAAGGTGAACAAAATAAGGTCAGATATTCAAAATTAATGGAAGCAAAATATCATTAAATCTCTCACCAGCAGCTATATGCTGGGGAAAAATATATCAATGTATTCAAAATCTGGGAAGAAAGTCATTCTGACATCACATCCCTAACCAAATTACCAATTAAACTGTATGTGTAATAGAAATATATTCATACATGGCTGGTTTGAAGCCCTACCTCCTTGCACAGAGCAGATATTTATCAAGATAAAAGAATAAAGAAGGACAAGTAGTGGCATCTAGGAAGTAAGAAACTCATTAAAGGAAGATTAAAGGAGATTAAAGGAAATCTTCAGTTGATGGTGAAGGGCATTCCTAGGACACCATCTGTGAAACTGACCTGAGAACAACCAGCTTAGATTGAGAACCTGGTGAACCAAAAGCCCCATGAACTATGTCTGAAAAGAAAAAGATAACTTTCATAGAATATCTGATACATCTGATTATATTGACAAAGAATCTTTTTGCAGTAGAATTTAGTAATTCATTAATGATTGATATGTAGGAAAACAAAAAGCTTGACATAGGTAAAATGTGGAAGAAGAATATAAAATCACAATAGTGTATGATATTTTCATCACAGAAATGTGTACTATTAATGTACATTTATCAAAATAATGATAATAAATCACTGCTGGGCGGGACATTTGTTTGCATTTTTTTATGTGTGTAGTTCCAGCTAATTAGCTAAATCTACAATTATTTTAGCAGCAGTTGGTCAGTAGTTAATGTCCAAAAAGGAAAAAAATATCACGTAAGAATTTAATTTAAAAATATGGAGGTGAGGGCCTCCCTGGTGGCGCAGTGCTTAGGAGATGTCGGCAACAGCAACACAAGTTCTAAGCCCGGCCAGGGAGCTTCCCACATGGTGCAGCAGACCTCTCCTCCCTCGCCCACTGCTCCCCTCAGCAGTGTATTTCGGTCTGTCTGCCTATTCTGCTCCCGACTCTGTCTCTGGTGAACCCTCTCGCTGCCCCATGCTTCTGGCCTGTACCCCAGCTTATATGCATAAATAGATAAATCTTTAAAAAAATATATGGAGGTGAATACCAAAGAAAGTAGCTTAAGCAGGTGAAAATTATTGCATCTGAGAAGAATCATAAGTGAGGAAAGATAGGATGAGGGATGCTGTTTTTCTTTATGAGCATAATGTAAAGTATACCTCTTAAAACGATAACATGGTATAACTTTGGTAAATATTTAAAACCATGGAAGCCATTAATACCCATAGCAATAGAAGAATAAAAGCTTTCAAAATTATGGTAATTATTTATATAATTAGAGTAAATACACAGTGAACGAAGAACATTATGGGACTGTTGAAAATATTTGAGGATAAGGAAATGTTTGTGATGTTATGTGTCATGTAATATTAATCTAATCACACACACACAAACTAAAAGGAGTCTGGAAGTTTCTACACTAAGATGTTAACAACGAATATTTCTGTGTGGAGAAAGTATAGATTAGTAATGTTTAATGTTTTTGCCCTTACTTTTTGATTTTTCCAGTGCACTGTAATAAGCACACATTCACTTTTGTAATGAGAAATATAATATTTGTTGTGACCCAGACGTGATGGGTACTAAACTAACATGCTCCATGAGTTGTCTCCTTTAAGTCCTTTCAGTATTTGCCACTGATACTGGTTTTTTATTATAATCCCTAAAATTCAGAGTAGTTTTTTTGTGGAAAGTCTCTCAGCATCTTAAGCAGTGCAACCGATATGAAAAGTCAGCTTTGTAAGATCCAACCCTTTTAGCTGACCCATCAATTGACCCTCTTGCCCAAAATTTCTTGCACTGGTTGGCCTGCTCTCAGCTACCTATACCATAAGCAGAGGCTCTGGTCTGCAAGAGCACTTGTTGTCTTGATGTCATATCCACATTCAGATCTTTCTACCTTTGCTAATTTTCCTTTGCCTGAAAATGTCTTTTTCTTTTTTTTTTTTATACATACAGAAATTCTTGAAGACTTATGGCTTGCATTTTTCCTGCCTTATAATACCATCTCTTATTATAAGTTAAAACAAATTGGTTTTTTTTTTTTTTGGTCTCTCTTTTCATATTTCAATCATTTGTTAAGACAGCACTTTTTATAGCCTGACTTGTATTGTATTCTGTTTTGTTAAGCGTCTGCTTTCTCTACTGCACTATGAATGTTTCAGAAGTAAAAGGTAGTCATCATTTGGTCCACAGTACTTAACATAGAATTGGTTTTGTTTTATTTTATTTGAAGTAAAAAGGTACATCATCAGGCCAATTGTAAAGGTTCCTCCTCTTTCTCTACCCTCCAACCAAGTGAAATTTTTGTTTTAATATATTTAACTATAATTTACATGCCCCTAACTGACGTCATCAACATGGCGGTGAAGGGACGCTAGTATCAACTCTCCCAAAAGACAAGCCGCCTATAAAGAGACATCGGCCAAACCCAGAGAAGATCCAGAAACGCTACATAAATCTAACACCCTCACGGGTGAGTAGAACTTGGAAAGAAGCTAAAAAGACTGATCAAGGAGAAGAAAGAACCACCAGATCCCCTCTCC
>PVIJ01020474.1:0-20833 GCA_004024925.1 Scalopus aquaticus | reverse complement strand
TAAACACAGAATTTCTTTAAAGCAGACAATTTTCTTTGCTGGAGTCAGACACACATAGTGGAAGAGGAAAGGAGAATAGGAACAGTAATAGAGAAGTCAGAGATTACAAATGTGAATATCTGATGTACGTGGTTGTGTGTATGAACTAGAGAGAGGTCTCTAGGATTGGAGAGTGACCTATTGCTGACAGATAGCAAGGAAATGGAGGTCTCAGTCCTACAGCATCAAAGAACTAACTGTAGATGAGTTTAGTAGCAGAGCCCCCAGTAAGAAATGCTACCTTGCTGACATCTTGATTGTAGTTGGTATGACTCATGTCAGATTTCTGATCTACAGAGCTGTGTAGAGAATTAAACTTTGCCCTTCGGGGGCTTCCCTGGTGGCTCAAGGGGCTAAGTCTCAGCACTACGGAGCTATCCTCTGTCACTGCAGAATGAATTTGATCTGGCCACTGAGCTAACCTATGTGGCACAGCAGACCTCTCCTGTTTCACCCACTGCTCCCCTCAGTAGTGTATTTCAGTCAGTCCACCTGTTCTGATCCCCACTCTGTCTCTGGTGAGTCCTCTCATCCCTCCACACTTCTGGCCTACATCCCAACTCTTGTATGCAAAAATAAATAAATCTTAAAAAAAAATTTGTCCTTCAGCTTTTTAAAATTTTTTTTTCAGAAATCATAGAACATTTATACACACAATTTATGAGTTTTCCCTGATGTAATTTCCTAGGGGGAATCATATATGAAATTTATATTCCTCCATAACTTTATAAACATCATGATAGGAGAAGAATCATTATTAGAGATACCAGATACTTTCTCAGTATAAGCCAATTTTGTATGAAAATTTATTTCCTCTACCTTAATCACAGATGAAAACTCAAATTCCCTACATACACCAAATATTAATAGCATCATCTCCTTGATGCTTTTATTACAATGGGCCAGAACTTGTAAAAATTTGAGTATGTCAAAACCAGCAGTAGAGTTTCCTAATTCCCATATTGCTGGGCCCCATTCCTAGAGAGTTTGATTCAGTAGGTCTGGGACTGAAGATTTTTCAGTTCCAACAAGTTCCCAGATGATGTTAATGTTGATAGTTTGGCAACATACTTGAATGATAAAAAATTAGTGAAATCAAATGATTCTTTTGTTCATGAAATATTAACCTCTTTTATTTAGGGTCTGCCTCCCTTCCCCACAGTTTTAGTCTCTTTTCTTCTTAGCACTCATCAGGATATATGAACTTCCATATAAGAGGAGGAAAAAAATCGAATAGATGACTTTCAAATCAGCAAAATTTTTAGACAGTAATGTATATTATCAAAATTATTTTGAGACTACTTCTACCAGTATTTATGAATAGTCATTTAAAGTAGAAGAATTCATTATTGTCATATTTTATTATGAGTCCTGTGTACTGAGATATTTACTACCTCTCATTCTTGTCCACCAAACGTCCATAGCATTCCTCAATCATTATCATCTAATGATATTTCCACAATCCAAAGTCCTTGTAGAAATATGTGCAACATAAATTGAAAACTATACATCTATCTTTTTCAGGTTTACATGACTAATGTCAGTAAGGATTTTCAAATTTTATTCTTATGTCTTATTCATAAATACTGGTTATTCTTAATATTTTAATTAATAGAATATATTACTGTACTAACCTCCAGGGATACAATCATGAATATATGTCTGGTACTATAAATTGGCTCACTTAACAATGATATCTCTCTACTTGTAAGTGTGCAGAGACTGCAATATAAAGACAATGCTTCTAGAATGTTTCTGTGGTGGATTTAATGTCTACCAATAGATGTATTTTCATGACTTGTAATTGAAAAAAGGAGAACTGATCAGAAGGATCTATTTTAGTCACATATATAAAGGAGCTCATCCTATGTTTTGGATTCAAAAGCTATAACAGGTGCTTTTCTTTACCAGTCAACTACCTGACTGCAAAAGTTCCCACCATTTCCAGGTCAGTAGACTCCTGAATGGTGCAGTTCTACTATATGGTTTTGGAGCATTTCCTGGAAACTGCATGACTTTAGAATTTATTCCTAAAAGTTCAGCCTTGAGTCATTTTTTTTAGTGTAACTCAAATTCTGTTAGCCATTTAATTTTTAGTAATATATATCCTGTGTTCACACTTGCTGCCTGCTCTCTACACTATAACTCCTCTTAATACAGATCACAATTTTAACTAATGACAAGGAAATTTCATTAGTTTTTGTTTATTTTTACATCTAGAATCAAAATAATTTAAAGCTATTATCAAATCCTTCCATAGAATAGAAATGCTAAGTAGGTATCAATGTATTTTCTTGATAGAAATCTAGTGACAGATCATGCAGGCAAAAATAAAATAGTTGAAGGGGTTGGAATTATAAATAAAATAATTTTCTTCCTAGTAAAATCCATTTTCTTTATTGTCCCTCTACTTTAAGCTGTCAAACGGAAGAAATTCTGTCACTAAGGAGTGATCTGTTTGGATTTTTATGGGTTTCAGTCGAGATATATTTCAAATTACAATGTGAAGATGACCCAGTTAAGATTGACAACTTTTTATTAGTGCCCCACAGTATTTAATAAGATGGGTGGGAGGGAAGAACTACAATTCATGTTCAGATCAAAAGACACACTGACCTAAATCACTGAAAGTGTAGTTTGGTGTTCAAGATAGCTATAACAGCTTACTCATCTCTCATTGCCCCATCTCAAAACAGACACACTCACACACATATACAACATGGCCCTTGTGGATGAAGAAAGGTTCTGAGGAGACAAATGAGCAATCTAAACTGGAACAGATATAACAATCTATCTAGTGTGTAAAGGGCAGTTATTTTATGATTGCATCTACTTTTTCCTTATGAAACAAAACTCAAAATCTAATATCATTTTTTCCCCCATAGATAACCAGCACTAGGAAAGTATTAAATTCACACTATTTTAAAACTCTACAAAAGTGGGGGACACCTTACTGTTTGTGAATTCTCATTTATACCCTCATAATTGCAGGACAATACTTAGGCTCATGTGAAGCAACCATGAGACTTATTAACAAAGGGGAGATCGGGAAAAACAAAATAGCTTCCAAGGCCACAAATGGCCAGCTGTCCTTCTCCAGATAGTTTCTGGAGGGAAAATATAGAAGAGTCAGGAAAAGAGAGATGGAAGGAGAATCAGAATGATACCAAAAAAGTGAACAAGCATTTGTCTCTACTTCACACAGAAGTTCCCTCCAAACACAATAATAACAACAAAAACAACCAGCCCTCCACTAAGAAGTAACAATAAATCTTTTTTTTTACATATTCCGTTTTCTTTGATTCTTACCCCCAAATCCAGCACTTTTTTTTTTTTACATATTCTGAGAAATTTAAAGAATTCCATCTTTCTCTTGTACTCTTTAATAATTAGGGTTAAGGGCTTGGGAGACTAGGAAGGATAAGTAAGGACTCAAAGAGGATGTCATATCTTCAGGTCATATGAAAATTTCTTTCCCAATTATTGGTACTGAAATAATATAAATAGATTTTAATGATACAGTGAGATGGCACATATTTCAAATTAGAGAGTTAAGAGAAAATATTTAACTATATATTTGAATATTACAGGGAAATCAACTTATATTTTAAACCTGACATTGGTTAACAGAGAGTAAAACAGTATCTTTTCTTAAACAGTTCAAATCAAATCTTGATGTCTGTGTATATGTTTTTATATCAAGCAAGTTCAAAAGGGGTAAAAATACCTTAAGTTATTTTCTAATGCTGTAATGCTTTTATTAACTATATAATCTTTAGTTGTTTTTCTAACTTCTTCCTTCAGTGCCACTATCCTGTCTTGCAAGAAAATTTATAATGTTGCCAAAACCATTTTCTAGACACACAGCTTGAGATTACATCACTTTTCAATTCAACACCCCATTCCAACTGCATTTGGAATCCTCACAGATAATGCACATGCTCCTAAACTCTGGTAATGAGAAAGAAAAATTAAACTATCTCATTCATGAGTTGAAATTATTAACTGTGAATTTCCTCATTTATTTCATTTAATGAGGTAATTTATGTGCCAGCAAATTCAAAACTATGCAATGTTATGTAAATATTGGTTATTACTTACAATAATAATAACACTTTCTCTTCCCCATTACCATTTCCTTCAGAAGCTGAGTCAAAGCTTGAAAGTCATGAACTGTGATTTCACCAGTTGAACGCTGGCCATGAGAAAGTTTAACGAAAACGTAGTTTTGACTGAAAAAAAAAATAGTAGAAAAATCATCCATTGATGAGAGTCATCTAGAAGGACTTTTTAGTTCTGGGAAGATACTTTCTATGTGAAGATATAAACATAAACAAATGATAAACTGTATATTTAAAGAGAAATTTACTTCAGATATATTAAATAACTATCTGTCATTATTAATTTAAAACAATTTCACAGAACATAAAAGGGTAAACACATTGAATATTTATTATGTAATCAGTAAAAACTATCTACATCATTCAGAATAAAGCTGGGGGAAATGGGTGTGGAAAGTAAATGAGCAGTTTTTCTTATTTTTAACCTTATTGTTATTTTAAATTATATTCAAATTCATCATTTAAGATAGACACATCTTAAAATTTCTAGTGATTTTTCTTATTTACACACCACACATACACACACACACACACACACACACACACACACACGGATATATGAATTTGTTCCCAAACCTGGAGATAAATCTATCTGGTAGAATGATTAGAAAAGAGTTGTTAGGAAGGGCAAACGTTTTGGGACTGGGAGTTTCTTAAAAATTCATTGAAATGTCAGCAAGTAGAGGTCTCAATATAGGTCATAATCTCCAACCTATTCAATCTACTTGGAATCTTCAGAAGTCAAGGTAGGAAGCAAAGTGTGGTGGAAGAGTCCTACAGATCAATCATCATTAATATTTTATTTCCCTAAAACAAAGCCTATATAAAACATCTGGTTGTATTGTTGCAAAATAGAGTGGCTAGTGTATATAAGAAAATCTGTTTTGTTAAGTAAAGACTCTATAATCTGTTCATTCCTTAATTCAGTTTTCTATGCAGGATTTTTTCTGGGTGGTCATGTTTAGGCACATGTGTAAAAATTGCATCAAATCTTACAGACAATGCAAAATAACAACTTATTCAATAGAAACTATCTGGCCAATGTTGTTGTTATAAGGTCTTCATGGATCTAAGAGCCAGTTTATTGATTTTTTTCCTCTCTTGATAATTTTCCTTTCTGCTGTTTTATCAACATGTTATTTCAGTTTCATTCTGAGTTTTAGGTACATGCCATACCCTTAAATCTTCCTTTTTATTTCCTTCAATCCTTAAATCCCCCTTGGAATTTAATGGTAGCTATTTAATAAGATTATTCCTGATCTAAACAACTGTCGCATATCAACTTTTCTTGACATTTTAAGTACAGCTACATCCAGATATTTTAAAAATAAATTGATTTCAGCTGCATAAAAATTATAAGATGAAAAATGAAGGCAGTAAGGAATAAGCATAACTAGATCAGGGGAGAAAATAGAGATTCATAGATAAATGCATGAAATACCCAAATTAACAAGGAATTTTATAATGGAATGATTAATCAACTGCAATTTAACTTTCATATTTAGTAAAAAAATACAGAGAAGTAGTAAGGGCAATTATGCATTAATAAGGACTATGATAATAGAGTTACAACATTAGAGAGCAGTAATTGAATTAAATTTTGTAAAGGAAAATTCCAGAAAGACAGCAGATAAAACAACATAATGATATAAACTAGTCAATTATTCTAGGGAAATTGCACCTGCTAAGATTATAGTTCTAAAATTTTAATTTTATAAAAAATACAAAGGTAAAAAGAACATCATAAAATAAATTCATTGTTTTTATATCTATGTGGGATCATTTTTAAATCTTTTAATCGTTACTTTAAAAATATAAATATAAGAACTCGAAGAGGTTTACAGATGGGAGAACTAGAAGCTAATGGGGATTACACAATTTTCCAAAGGTACATATATTTAGTGAATTGATATACAGCATAGATATGCAAAGCATAGATACAAATGTCGTAGATTTTTCTCTTCATGTTAACTTTTTCTCCTACATGAGCACCTTACCTTAACCCTGCTATGTTATCCTAGAATAATTCCTTTCCATTTACATTGTATTCAAATTGTATTTAAGATGATGTTATTTCAACATTGTCAACTTTTCTAATGTTATGCTATGTTGAAAAAATCAATTTTAAAAATATATTATTAAAAAATTATATATTGCCATTAAAATACCGTTGTACACCTTTGCTAGTGTTTTGATAGTATTGGATTACTCTAATTGGGTGTAATGACCATAGCACTCCCATCACTGAAGCATCCACAGTCCTTCACCATAGACCAATATGCTCTCCCCCAGCCCAAATCCCATCCACCCCATTCTCACCCCTCTGTCTCTGAAAGCCAAAGATTGATGGTCAGTTTTCAAGGGTTAGTTTCAATGTTTGTCTTTATCTGATCCTTTATTTTTCTATATTCCACCTATAAGTGATACCACCTGAAATTTGCCTTTCTCCTTTGGACTTAGCACTTAGCATGCTGCAAATGGCATCAATTTGATTGCTGAGTAGTAGTCCGAGATAAACACACACAAACACACACACACACACACACACACACACACACACACACACACACACACACCAAACATCTTCTTGATCCACTCATTGATTTTTGGGTACTTAGGTGGTTTCCATAACTTGTTTTACAAGTTAGGTGGTTTACAACTTGGCTGTCATAACTAGTGCAGTTACAAACATAGGAATGCAGGTTTCCTTTCAAATTTGTGTTCTGGGGTAGCTTTCTTCAGGTGGAATTGCTGGGTCAAATGGCACATTGATTTTTAGTCATTTGAGAAAACACATTTCTTTCCATAGGGGCTGGGCCAGCCTACATTCCCACCAAAAGTGTAAGATGCTTCCTTTATGCACATACCATTGATAGCACTTGTTTCTTTTAAAATTTCTTTTTCTTTCTTTCTTTTTTTTTTTTTTTTAGTATGGGCTATTCACAGGGGTGAGGTTGTATCTCATTGTGGTTTTGATTTGCATTTCCCTGATGATAGGTGATAATTAACATTTTTTTCATGTGCCTATTTTTTGAAACGATTCTTTGGGATTTTTGTTGTTGTGTTGTTGAGTTGTATGAGTTCTTCGTGGATCTTTGATAACAGTCCCTAGTCAAATGTATGTTGTGCGATTATTTTCTCCATACAGTAGGATGTTTCTTCATTTTAGTTATAGTCTCTTTTACTACACAAAAGCTTTTTATTTTGATGTAGTCCCAGTTGTTTATATTCTCCGTTGTTTCCCTTACTGCTGGGGATGAATCCAAAATGATATCTCTGACATTTATGTCATGGAATATTTTGCCTATGTTTTCTTCTATGTATTTTATGGTTCCAGATCTTACATTCAAGTTTTATGTCCAATTAGATTTGATTTTTGTGTATGATATGAGATAGTGATCTATTTTCATTATTTTGCATGTGACAGCGCAATTTTCCCAACGCTTATTTATTGAAGGGAATTTCCTTGTTCCAGTATGTATTATTCACCTCTTTGTCATAGATTTGCTGTCCATATATCTTTGGTTTTATCTCTGAGCTTTCAGTTCTATTCCATTGGTCTCTGTGTCTGTTTTTGTTTAAGTACCATGATGTTTTAACCTTTATGATTTCGTAGTATACTTAAAGTCTGGAAGTATAACAACACCATTTCTGACTTTTTGCCAGTATAATTTTGGCTATTTGGGGCCTTTTGTGATTCCATATGAATTTCAGTAATGTTTATTCCATTTTTTTTAAATGACAGTAAGAATTTATTGGAATTGCATTGAAACTGTAAATTGCTTTGGGTAGGATGGCCATTTTGACCATGCTCGTTCTTTCAACCAGTGAACAGGAAATATCTTTCCATTTTTTTGTCTTCTATTGTGTCTTCTATTCTGTTTAACAATATCTACAGTTTTTCTTGTATGGATACATCATCTTCATTGCTAAGTTTACTCCTAGTTATTTATTTATTTTTTGACATCATTATTAAATGTGATGGATTTCTTAGTTTTTTACTCTTCTAGCTCATTATATCTATATCAGAATGCATAAAACTAATTTTTTGTAATGAATTTGTAAACTGTCACTTTGCTGAATTGGTTTATTGTTTAAAAAAATATTTTATTTTTATTTATTTTTGAGTAGAAGAACTGGAGTGTAGGTCAGAGGGGTGTGTGTGTTTGCGGGGGAGCAAGGAGTTGTGAGAGGATTCACTGGAGTCAGATTGGGGAGCAGAACAGACAGATCTACAAAAATACACTGCTAAGGGGAACAGTGGGAGAAACCAGAGAGATCTGTGGCACCATATGGGTTATCTCCCTGGCCAGGGATCAAATTCAGACCTCTAGAGGGCAATCATGGTGGTGGTGCTGAAACTAACCCCTTGGAACCACAGAGGCCCTTGTTTATTGTTTTAATTAGTTTTTCCATCCTATCAGCAAAATAATGATAGCTTGAGTTCTTCTATCCTGATTTGGTTTACTTTTATATCTTCCCCTTGCCTAAGCTCTAGCTAGGGTTTCCAGTATTATGTTGAAAAGTTTTTGTAAGATTATAATCTGTAGACATCCTTGTCTTGTACCAGATCTTAGTGGAAAGAGTTTCAGTTTTTCAACATTGAGGATGATGCCAACCGTAGGTTTGTTAAATATGAAGTTTATTATGTTAAGATATGCTCTATTCGGCCTCCCTGGTGGCACAGTGGTTAAGTGCTGCGCTGTGGAGCTGTCCGTAGCAGCAACGTGAGTTTGACACCCAGCCAATGACATTCCCATGTGACATGGCAGACCTCTCCTGCCACGACCACTGCTCCCCTCAGCAGTGTATTTCCATTGATCTGCCTGTTCTGCTCCCCACTCTGTCTCTGGTGAACCCTCTCGCTGCCCCATGCCTCTGGCCTGTACCCCAGTTTGTATGCATAAATAAATAAATCTTAAAAAAAGATATGCTCTATTCACCCCCAGCTTTTTTAGGGTTTTCATTATAAATGGATGTTGAATTTTATCAATTACTTTCTCAGCATCTATTGATCGGATTATATGGTCTTTATCTTCTTTCTTGATGATGTGATTAATTTTGTTTATTGATTTTCTGTTATTGAACCATTCTGTGTCTCTGGTATAAATCTCACTTGGTCATGTTCTACAACTCTTTTAATGCAATGTTGGATCCAGCTTGCAAAGATTTTATTGAGGACTTTCAGATATGTGTTCATTAGGGAGATTAGTTTTTAGTGTTTTTTTTTTTCTTTGTCTGTTTCATTTTGGTATTAGAGTGATGCTGGCCTCATAAATTTTGTATGACAATATTTCTTATCTCTCAATTTTTTGAAAAAGGTTGTACAGGATAGGTATTAGTACATCTTTGAAAGTTTGATAGAAATCACTTGTGTGTCAGCTTGTCATAGACTTCTATTTTGGGAGAGTTTTGACTGCTGTATCAATTTCCTTGGTTGTAATTGGTTTGTTAGATTTTCGACATCTTCCCTATTCAGCCTTGGATGATTGAATAATTCTAAGAATCTGTCCATCTCACCTAGGTTGTTGAACTTGTTTGTATATAAATACCCATAGTAATCTCCTACCCTCAGGATTTCTGTAGTATCTGTTGTAACTTCTCTTTCATTTTTTATACTATTTATTGAGTTTTCTCCCTTTTTTTTATTCTTGATGAGCTTAACTAGACAGTTGCCTAATTTATTAGTTTTTTTCAAAGAATCAGTTTTTGATTACATTGTTCTTTTGTTTATTTCATCAATTTTATTTGTAAATGACTATTTCAATTATTTCTGTTCAAACTTTATTTCCTTCCTTCTACTATCTTTTGGGTTTTAGCATTCTTTTCTAGTTCCTTAAAACGAGATATTATTTATTTGAACTCTCTTTAATATGGGTATGTATTGTTATATACTTCCCTATTCATACTGCTTTTGCTGTATCCCATATATTCTGGGAAGTTGTTTCCTCACTGTCATTGTCTCAAGGTATTTTTTTTTTTATTTCTTCTTTGATTTCCTCATGAATCCTGTGGTCTTAAGGTAGCATAGCGTTCAGTCTCCATGTATCAGCAGATTTCCCTGCTTTGTTTTTGTAATACATTTCTAGTTTGATACTTTATTATCAGAGAAGATATGTGGTATGATTTCAATCTTCATGCATTTGTTGATAATTTTCTTGTGACACAGTATTTTGTCAATCTTGGTGAATGCCCCATGTGCACTTGAGAAATATGTTATTTGACATTTTTGGGTGCAATGCCTTATAAATGTTTATTAGACCAACATGATTTAAATTTTTTTTAAGTTGATGTTTATTTCTTTTTCTGTTTAGTTGACTTGCCTGTTGGTGAAAGTGGGGTGTTAGTGTCTCCAACCACATATGTATTTTGAAAGTTAATAATTGTCCAGTGTATCTTGGTACTCCTTTGTTTAGTGCATATAAATTGATGTGTATTATGTCTTTCTGATTTGTTCCTCCCTTAGTCATTATATAGTAACCATCCCTACCTCCTGTGACCTATTCTATCTCAAAGTCTGTTATACCATTTCTCTTTTCCTGTTTGGGTTCTTTTGATATTTGCATCCTTGGGGTCACTGATTCAATCTTCCATTGGTTTATTCTACTTTCATTACTTTCTCCTGAATGTTTGGTCTCCAATGTTTGGGCATTGGCAGGTGGGGTCAGAGTCTTTAAATATATTTTTTGTTAGCAATAACAACAAAAGATATTTCACTTCAGTTCAAACTTTTGGCATTTTCCATTGCTATTTTTAGATGAGAATAAGTCATAATTTTTTGAAAGAGGTAAAGTGTGCTAAATGGAAATCACTGACATGCAATTGGCTTTTTCAGCATTGTAGTAGCCACTCTTTCCATATAACAGTAAAATTGTTCATTCTTTTTTGGATATTATTTACTCTTTATTGCTAAGAATTGTAGTATGATTTTTTTTGTTTGTTTTTTCAGGATCTTGAAAAGACATACTTTGGTAAGAAAATTTAATAGAAGATAAGTATAAAACATTGAGCTATTGGTAGTTAAGAAGATGCAGTTACTTTCCAAAATAAAATTGTATATAAGAATGAGGATGAATCTTCTATGTCCAACTATTTTCCTAGATTAAGATTGCATACTAAATAAAAAGTGAGGACATTCCAGAATATGATGACATTTTGAAACTTATAAGAATTACAATTTGAGATTTAACAAAATAGTTAATAAATGATTATATTTCATTATACAGATGCCTTGAGGAGAATGGCTTATATTTTAAACTAGAAAAGTAATGAAATAGAAAAACCTTTGATTATATCTCTTAAAGCATTTCACATCAAAAATAAGTTGAATTTAACAACATAGACGTTCAGTTATACTGAAAGAAAAAGACTGTCAAAAACGTTGTCGTTGAAAGAAAAACACTGCAAAAATAAACAAAAGTATTTGAGCAAATTATTTCCTTGCCTCTACAACTACCCATATAAGCATTTTAATTTCTTCATAGTATTCATAATTTGCTTTTTACTGAAGAATTTAAGACAACATCAATAAAAGTAAATCAACAAAAAACATTTTAAAATTTAAACTGTTGAAATAACAAAGGGAATAAGGGAAGAAGGGAAGTGAGAAAGAGTATCCAGTAAGGGACACAGAATTCAAGAATCTTGACTTGGTAAGTATCAGTAAATAAAGCAATATTGTCCATTTCCTGATGAAAATATTTTATGTGAATATTGCTGTCAGGTTCTTCTCAGACAAAAAAGAGAGTAAACTCTCAAATTGGACAGTATGTGGGAATTGATTTTTTTAATTCCTTTTTGGGTTTCTTTGAAAATTAATTGGTCAATAAAATTCCCCTCTACATATTAGGGAGGGGAAAGGCAGTCAGACCCTTTGGCATAAATATTAACAGATGGTGAGAGGTGAGCAGTTCTCTCTCTCTTTTTTTTTTTCACATTAAGGAAGACTTAAATTGAAAAGGTAAAGAATGTATGAATTCTCTTCATGTCAATAATTTCTCTGCCAGGAGAAGCTGGTGTTAAAACTCCCTTAGAAATGCTAGAGGTGTTTGTAATTGAAATTGGTCATGCAGATACTGGCTGCTGAGGAACCGAAGACAACCTCAGATGTGTCACAGGTTTGTCTTAAATCCCCAAACCAAACATCAGTTCTAACTAAACTTTTCAGTTTTCTTCTTTGATATAAAGGTCTCCAGACTCATGCCCATCATTATTATTTTGTTCCTTACATCAACTTGAAGTAAAATTGGAAAAAAATGTCATCAGAAATAACATTATTGTGAATAAGCCTTGCCCTACTGGGTACAAGAGATAACCAGTGCCCTAGCAGGCCTATTTCTGCTGACTTAATCTCCTTAGAATTGGTCTTCAAGTCCATTTAAAGAGCTTTGCTTAAGAACAACCTAAGGGAAGCCCTATATCTGACTTAATTCAGACAATTTTTATGCTGAATTTCTTTAGCAAAAACACAATGTGGAAAAGATTATTAATGCCCATCTCTCACTGACCCCAGAATAGAAAGCTGGCTGTTCTTTGACTTCCCTACATCTTCCACTGAATTTTTCTCAAATCTTTTATTTCTTGGGCTTCTTCTCCAAGAAAAACATTAATTTAAAATAAATAAAATCTCCACATCTTGAATTCCATATTGAATTATTTAGGTAGGTAAGTTACTGAAACTTATTGAGCTCACTGCATGTGCATTCTTATTAATTCTAACAATAACCAGTTGAGGGGCTGTATTAATAGTTATACTGTCTGAGATGAGGATTATTTTATTTACCAAAATTATAGAGCTAGAAAATGGAGAAATCAAATTTGAGACCATGTTGTCTGACTTTAAGATTGTGCTGTTCTTATGATTAGGTTACCATAAAGAAACTGGAGCTAAAACCCGTAAGCATTGGGTTATAAAGCACCTAATAACTGGATAAAGATTGAGAAAGTGAACTTATTAAAGAATATGGTAAAATTATGCTTATGTATTTTGATCGAAATCTGTTGTCAGCATTATATATATGTATATGTATGTATGTGTGTGTGTGTGTATTTTTTTTTAAAGATTTATTTATTTGTGCATACAAGCTGGGGTATAGGCCAGAGGCATGGGGCGGCGAGAGGGTTCACCAGAGACAGAGTGGGGAGCAGAACAGGCAGATATATGGAAATACACTGCTAAGGGGAGCAGTGGGCGAGGCAGGAGAGGTCTGTCATGCCGTGTTGGAATCTCCCCTGCCGGGCTTGAACTCTCATCGTGGCTGCCGACAGCTCCACAGGGCAGTGCTTAACTGCTGTGCCACCAGGGAGGCCCAGCATTATATATTTTTGAAGAAATCATTTCACAAACAGAAATGTGTGCACTTGATATATCACAACACCTACTGGAAAATAAGATACTTAGTGTAGTTGCTTAATATTGCATAGGCATGACCCTAATGTTTTAACTGTATAAAACTATGTAAGTTATCATTCATTTCCATTCCATTTCCTCTATCTATAGACAGTGTTTCTGCTCATGTTCATTCCTTATAACCATCTGAGAAATTCCTCTTTGTTCATTCCAGTCTTCATCACATGTAGGTACCCTTTGCCAACTTATCTTTACCAAGCTCTCTGAAGAAACAACAAAACCTAGAATTTCTAATGCCAATCCAACCAATACTTGCTATAAATATATTGTAAGTTATAGGTAATACACATTTGTGGAATGGTTTATGGTCTAGAGTTTCCCCACCCCAAATGCATTGCTAGGCAAGGGTAAATGAGGATAGTTCAAAACTTAAAGATACTTTTTCTCTGTCCAGTCAGATAATTGAGATAAAAGAAACTTATTTGGGTTTACTACTACTATTTCACCATGCTTAATAAAGAAAAGAAAAAAAAATATCTATGATAAAAAGAGACATAATAAAATAGCCATATAAAAATTGAGATGTTATAGTACGTGTACCCAAATGGTACACAGCGATAGGTAATACAGACAGTTCAATATTAGTTTGTGAGATAACAAAGCAATATTTGTGTTTATTACAAATATTTTTATATACTCCTATAATGACTATCAAATTTCTGCTCTCTTTTTATAGAGCATAAATTCATAATTTGTTATGTTTGAGGCTATATTTACAAATTCCAAAATAATTTAGCCTAAGTTTAGATTTCCAAATTGTTCTGATCTCTAGCATCCAGACTAAGGAAGTACCTAAAAGAGGGCAATTTGGGAGATGGACATTGAGATCTATAGACATATTTTCAACATAAAAATGTATTCAAAAAAGATTTATTAAATTTTTGTTGCTATTACTTTAATCCAATTATTAGTTTATTTTTTCCATGACAGTGTTATTCAAATAATCATTTAGCAAATTGTACTTCTCTCACAGATCTAAAGATATTTGAAAATTTTCAGTTTGGGTATATGTAACCAGATATTTAATAAAATGTTAGTAATGATTAATAAAGACCAAACAGCTGTATTTCTGAAAATAGTATATATACTGTTAATGTCCTACATGTTTTTCTAAATTTGCATATTCAATATTTGCTAAATGTTATATTAAAATTCTGAACCAAAATAACTCATTTGCTGGTAGACTGGGATTTACATCATTGGCTTCTTTAATTGTAAGATCTTCAGACTGGGAGTGAATTACAACCCCAGCTTTCCTAGATGTCCTATATATAGGCAGCAGATCTTGAGACTTCTCAGGCTCCAAAACCATGTGAGCTTATTAATGGTTCTCATAGTGGATTACAGAAAGATTCAATGAACGATTGCATGTAAATCTGTCTTAGAATTTAGCAGATTACTTAAAATAGTGTCTTGAAAGTATAATTTTTTTTTAAAGATTTATTTATTTAGGCATACAAGCTGGAGTACAGGCGAGATGGTTCACCAGGTAGCAGAACAGGCAGATCGATGGAAATACACTACTGAGGGGAGCGGCAGGCGAGGCAGGAGAGGTCTGCTGCACCATGTGGGAATCTTCCCGGGCTGGTGTCGAACCCGTGTCATGTTGCAGCTGTCAACAGCTCCATACCGCAGTGCTTAACTGCTGCACCACCAGGTAGGCCCCTTGAAAGTATAACCGTTACATGGGGAGTACTTGCTAAGTGCCATGCAGGGAAGTGTTAGCTATTTATCTTTAATTATTGATGTATTTATTCAAAAGAAAATGACACAATAGTCATTTCCCTGTCACCCACTAGTGATAATGTATTACACAATGTTACAGCAACCAAGCACACATGAGATTACAAGTACTAATGTTCTTCCATGATAAGGAATGCTTATTTAAAGATATGTGATTATTAGTCATTAAAAAGTTTTGCATGTGATTTGGTTCTAAATTACATATCTTTTAAGAAAATGAAAGAAATTATGAAGGTAATTTCTCTTAAAAATTGAAATTCTAGAGTTCTATAAAACTAGGGAACATTTAAATGAAAAGAGGTCTCTCATTTATTTCAACAAAGGTGATTTTGCTTCTTTTATAAGACCAGCATTTCACTTCTTGTTATAGAATGTAATGTATAATTTATTTCAACTTATAATAAAGACTATTATCTCATTAATTTTCATAGTCTTTGCAAGGAAGTCAATACTGTCAGCTTCCATAATGGTGAAAAAATATAACAAAATTTCTAAGTTATTTGTTCACTGTTTCACATCAAAAAGAAAATAGATACATTTTAATTTCAATAGAATTATTATGCAGTTAATATTATCAAGTTGTAAGTAAGTACTGCACACTATCAAATATATTTATCCTTGGAAATTTAATATACATGTATGTGTAGATGTGTCCCTTGGTGGTGGATGTGATGTGGTAATGTAACCAGTGGCTGAAGCCAAAGGCTGTTACAGGTGGTGCCCCTAGAGGGGGTTGCTGGTGAGGATAGATAATCCGGGAAAATGCTAAAAAAAAAGCATCACATTTTGGAGTGAAGCCCTGATAATAAATATAATGGACTGCAAAAGCAACCCCAGAGGATTGAGTGTTACAGATTCAGCATTTAAGGATTCAGTGTTTCAGATTCAGCTTCTGAGGTTTCAGTGTTCTGGATTTAGCATTTGAGGATTCAGTGCTTGGGATTCAGTGTTTCCAGGTCTTCGATTTTGGCCCCACCACACCGATCTTCCTGAAGGCTGTTATGGGCCTCCGAAGTATGTGGAGAGACTTCCAGCAGCCAACCTCAGAGAGGGAGGCTTTGCAAGTAGATGAGTGACTGAAACGTTCCAGTTTTGCTGCTGTTACAGCCTGGCAGAGAAGGTGAAGACCCGGAACTGGGTGCCTCACTGAACTGCATGAATGTGGCTATTTGTCGGGTCGTTCAGCTGCTGCAGCTGCTTTTTTGAGTGTCGTTTGTCTGGTGCTGTGCTGGCACATCTCAACAGCTCTGGGAGCATATTCTGTTGTGTATTCTGTTGTCTTTGTGAGTTGGAACCTGGCCTATAGTCTGGCTAGCACATGCTCCAGGCAGGAAGATGCCATCTTGGACACATGGCTTATTGTTCAGAAGAGCTCCTTGTCCTCAGTGGCAGGGAGACGCCATGTTAGGGGCTTTTTGTTTAGGATCTGAAAACACTGGACACTGCTTCAGATCAGTAAATGGCCATTTTTGGTCTCAGTAACTACTTTTTCCTAGTTTGTTAAATAAATCCCATTGTTTTTTATCTGAACCTGTGTAGTCTTACAATAGTGTGCATGGGTGAAGAACTCAGTAAATGCTGATAAACTATGCGGGCAGTGTTCTTGGACAGTTTTAGTGCCCCTTGCTGCCCTGTATCAGTAACATTTATCTGAAGAATCTGATCCTATACTTCTAAATCATATGCCATGTTGTAAACAAATATTACCTCAAAAGGAAGGGTGGGATGGAGGGAGAAAGGCAGGAAGAAAGTCTATCTGCTATATACCTATCAATATCTTATCTACCAGTTTGCTCTCTTTATTAGCAATATATTCATTTTTTATTTCCCAAAACTATAAATATGAAAACTTGACATTTTAATGGATGTTTGTGAAATTTTATGCTATTTATTGGTCATTTCCAAAAATAAAAGCTATTTTGGTCCATTTCCTTTGCTTGT
Organism: Scalopus aquaticus; assembly: GCA_004024925.1. Taxonomy (NCBI): domain Eukaryota; kingdom Metazoa; phylum Chordata; class Mammalia; order Eulipotyphla; family Talpidae; genus Scalopus; species Scalopus aquaticus. Next base: position 3,580 of record PVIJ01020474.1, on the reverse strand, counting down.
TCCTATTACTCAACTTACCATAAAACTATTCAATGTGTAAAATAAAGGCTTATCAGTTTTCCCTTTACAAACTATTTCTATTTTCATACACACAATAATGTTTTAGGTAATAAGTTTGTTTCCTACTTATTAGCAGAAGCTTTAGTTGGATGATATTAAGGTGGTAATTATCCTTGAAGAGCCACTAGTTAAGATCACCAATAAGGTTTAAGAGATTCTGTAGATGACTATGAATTTACAAAGATAAAAATGCATTGTCATGAGCACTCTGATGGGTCCATGGTTCAGAAGCTGAAAATGATTGACTAAAGATAAAGCAAAACCCAAAGTTCTGCATAATTTAAACAGGATTTTCCCAAGTAATGAAATGATAATTTTCTCATTTTTATTTAATATGAACTTTGAAGATCTATCAGACATACTTGAATTTGTATTATGATTTCCACATCAACCATCAAGGATTTCTTAAAGCAACATCTGTATCATTTACTGCTATGTTGCTAGAGAAAAGGAACTCTGCTTTGTTAATATTTTATAGATCCATAACTGCCATTCAAAGACATTTCAATGATGGTGACAACTCTTTTCTTCTTGTGTTTCATGCTTGTACTATGTTTTTTTTTTTTTTTTGTATAAAACTTTTTTTTAAAGATTTATTTATTTTTGCATACAAGCTGGCAGAGATGTGGGGTGGTGAGAGGGCTCACCAGAGAAAGAATGGGAAGCAGGACAGATCGACTGAAATACACTGCTGAGGGGAGCAGTGGGTGAGGTGGGAGAGGTCTGCTGTGCCATGTGGGAATCTCTCCGGCTGGGCATTGAACTTGTGCTGCAGCCAACAGCTCCACAGTGCTGCGCTTAACCCGTTGCCCCACCAGGGAGGTCCAATCATGCTTGTACTATTAGTTGTATATATTTGTAGGGTGTAGGGTAAATGAGAATTTTCAGGTTTTTCTGCCCTCTCCCCAGTGATGGACCTCTGCAGAACTCTGTGCATGCTTGTGCATGTGCACCTGGAGAGACAGAGCAGCAGTAGAGCATCAGTGACAGAAGCAGCAGAGACAGAGGAGAAGCAGAGGGCCTTCCATTTGGGATGTAGCAGAGGCCACGACACACCACCAGAGAGCCCCAGAAAGCATGAAGATTTGCCAGGGGCTGGGAGGTCTGCTAGCCTCCTGGTCCCTTGGCCCCCCGGCCCCATTGCCTGCCCTGTACCTGGTTGCCTCTCCACAAGAAACCATTAAAAAGCATAAAAAGCCACCGAGGGCTCCAGAACTACCCCCTTTAGACCATCTGTGTAGCTCCATAGACAACCTGTGCTCCCTGGTGTCATCCTGACATTATATAGGGTAGGTGAGAAAATTGTCATTTTTTTTGCCCTCCCCTCAATGATGGGCCTCTGAAGGCCTATGTGCAAGCTTGATGGCAAGCACCTGGAGTAGGGTTTGGGCCTGTTTGAGTGGCACAGCTGAGCCAGAGTCTGGGCTTATAAGCAGAGAAGCAGCAGCAGCAGCAGAAAAAGGAAAAACAGCAGAGAACAGAGCGTAGAGCAGAGGGCCATTTGGGGTGCAGCAGAGATCACGAGACACCACCACGGAGCCTGAGAAAGTGAGGACTCGCTGGGGGCTGGGAGGCCTGCCAGCCCCCCGGCCCCACTGCCTGCCCTGTACATATTTGCCATGTACAGGTTGCCACTCTATGAAAGACAACATGGTTGCCACTATATGAAAGACAAAAAGCCACCGAGGGCTCCCGAACTCCTCCTTTTAACCCATCTGCACGGCTCCACAGAGAACCTGTGCTCCCTGTGGTCATCATGACGTTACAGTATTCCTTACCTTCAAAGCACTGTTTGATGTTGAAATCTAGTACTGAAAGTACCTAAACCTACTTGACCCCAAACTCTTAAGACAAAAAAGTGTCTGTAGGGTAAACGAAAGAGTCGTTAGGTTTTCCACCCTCCCCTCAATGATATACCTCTGCAGGCCTACATGCATACCTGATGGCGGGCACCTGGAGTAGGGTTTGGGCCTGCATGAGTGGGCGCACCTGAGCTAGAGACTGGTCTCATAAGTGGCAGCAGAGGCAGCTGCAGAGAACAGAGCATGGGACAGAGGACTGTTGGGAGTGTAGCAGAGAAGCCACGAGACGCCACCAGAGAGCCGGAGAGAGTGGTGAAGATTTGCTGGGGTCTGGGAGGCCTGCCAGCTTCCTGGCCCCCCAGCTCCATTGCCTGCCCTGTACCTGGTTCTCTCTAAAAGAAACCATTAAAAGCCTAAAAAGCCATCAAGGGCTCCAGAACTCCCTCCCTTTAAACCCGTTTGTGCAGCTCCATGGAGAACATGCGGCTAGTGCTCCCTAGTGTCCTCCTGCCCCAACAGTGTCTGTCAATAAAGACCAAGTATTTAATAACAAATAAACATATAAAACAGTAAACATGTTGCTTTATTGGCTATGCATTCATGTATACAACCAAAAATGAATAAGGGCATGAAATGGTAAATGATGAAAGAAGGTAAGTAGTTCTGACCTCTTCTGTCTCTTGCAAACACGTTGTCCTGGTTCATTGATGGTCAGTAAGAGAAAGACTAACAAAATATAACACATCCTGACTGAGTATGGGTTATTTGATTTTTAAAATTTTTAATGGAAATCATGAAGTTCTGTAACTGGTGGCTAAAGCCAAAGACTGTTACAGGTGGTGCCCCCTGGAGGAGGGTGCTGATGAGGATGGATAGCCCCAGGGAAAATGTGAACAAAGTACTGCATTTGGGGTGGAGACTCTGATAAGAAATACAAGGCACTGCAGAAGCAGCACCGGCATTTGGTGTCATTTGAGATTTCATTGTTTTTGGATTTCAGCATTTCTGGGGTCAGTGATTTCTGCCCCCTTCATGCCCATCTTCTAGAAGGCTGTTGTGGGACTCTGAAGTACATGGAGAGGCTTTCAGCAGCCAACCTCAGAGAGGGGGCTTTGCAAATAGCCAAGAAACTGAAACTGTTTTCAATTTTGCTGTTGTGACAGATTGACAGGAAAGGCGAAGATTCAGAGCAGGTGACTCGCTGAGTTGTGTGAGTGTGACCGTATGTTTGTCAGGTCATTGGGCTGCTGGCTGCTGCAAGCTGCTGTTTTGAGTGTCCTTGTCTGGTGCTGTGCTGGGGCATCTCGGCAGCTCTGGGAGCATCTCCTGCTGTGTCTTCTATTGTCTCCGTGAGTTAGATCCTGGCCTATAGTCTGCCTGCCACATGCTCCAGGTCGTCAGTGGCAGGAAAATGCCATTTGTGTTTAGGACTTTAAAACACTGGATACTGCTTCAGGTGAGGTAAATGGCCTCACTAACTCTTTGCTTTCCCTGGTTTGTTAAATAAATTCCATTATTGTTGTTCTCTGAACCTGAGTAGTCTTGCAATTACATGTGGGTGAAGAACTCAGATGGTGACTGAAAAACTATGTGGGCAGTGTCCTTGGCCAGTTTTAGTGCCCCTCGCTACACTGTATCAGTACTTTTAAAGTTGAATATAACTTTTATCATATAAATTATTGTTTATTATAGTATATCATTCAGGTATGTATTTTGGT
>PVIJ01020473.1:0-20833 GCA_004024925.1 Scalopus aquaticus | reverse complement strand
GAAAAAAAAAAAAAAAAGTTTCTACACCGGGAAAGAAACTATTATTAAAATAAAAATACACCTACTGAATGGGAGAAAATATTTAGACATCATATATATGTCAAGGGCTTATATCCAATATCTACAAAGAACTCATACAACTCAACAGAAAGAAAACAAAGAACCCAATTAAAAAAAAATGTGTACTATAACTATATATACACACACTTCTCCAAATTGTGTTCATGGCTAACAGGCCCATGAAAAAAAAAAATGTTAAACATCATTTATCAGCCAGGAAATGCAAATGAAAACCACAAGATACCAGCTTACACCATATCAAAAACAAAAACAGAAACAGAAACCACAAATGATAATGAAGAAATGGAGATAAAGGAACCCTAATACACTGTTGGTATGAGTGCAGAGTGGAGTTTCCTCAAAATATTAAAAATGTTTATATTATAAGATCCAACAAAATCCCACTCCTAAGAATTTACCCAAAGAATGCAAAAATACTAATTTGAAGGGATATAAGCAATCCCATGTTCATTTCAGCATTATTTACAATAGCCAAGTTATGGAAACTACATAAGTGGACAAAGACAGATCAATGGATAAAGATTTGATATAAATACACAACGGACTGCTACCAGCCATAAAAACAAAAAAAGATGAAATCTTGTCATTGCAGCAACATGCGTGGAACTGAAAGGGATTTATGATAACTGATTTAAGCCAAAGAAGAAAGACAAACACTGGATGATTTCACTCACATGGAATATAGAGAAAAAGAAAAGCAAAGGAACTACCAAAACTAAATCAAAACAAATCCTAGAAATATGGCTGCAGTATTAATACTTCTAGAGGTGCAGAGAAAGTGATAGGGGATAGGGCAAAGGATGAGAAATGAACCACGCATAGTCTAGAAATCTGCACTTACATACTGTTTGAACTGTGACCTGTTTCCTGAGTTAACTTCCCAGTCCAGGAGGTACCTAGACAGTGACTGATGCCATTTCTGGCAGAGAGCCATCTCAGATGGGGTGAAGTGCTCTAAATCCTGATCCCAGTGGAGGGGGAGCTAGCAGGGAAATGGGGCACCATGGAACTCCCAAAAGTTGTCAATGCTTGGAGTGAAGGCTGTTCACTGATAATTAACTGTCTTTATCAACCAGTTAGAGAAGAGTTATTAGAACAGTTTCTTTGGAGGATGATGCTCAGCCATTCTCAGATTAGCTGGCAGATCTAATAAAAGTGCATATTAAAGATTCAATCCTTGTCCTTAGCCATTTTGGGTTTTGTTAGCATACAGCAGGCCCAAAACCCAAAATTTCCCAGCAAAAAAAGTAAGAGTGGGAACAAAAGGATGAAGGTTCCAGTGGCCTAGGGAAAGGACTCTGGGTGCTTTGATGGTAAGGGCGGTGTGGTGACACAAATCTGAGGAGTTGTGCACCTATTCTCCAAAATTATGTCCAGTCTTAAATCAATATTACTTCAATAAAGAAAAAAATATTTGTTTACAAATCACCCAGTCTATTATATTTTTGTTACTGTAACCCGAATGGATTAAGACAAAGTTGTAAGGAAGAATAAAGAGGCATCTCCTGCAACCTTATCCAGTTTCCCCCATGGGAAAATTTTGTAGGACTATAGAATTACAGTAAAGTATCATACTCACGAGATGTCATTAACAAAACCTGATTGAGGGTAAGAGCAGAAAATATGGGATGAAGCCTTCACAAACCCAGAAACTGGAGTTGTGGGAGTAGAAATTATTAACATAGTCATTAAATAAGTTATGGAAAAGAAAAAAATCCCTAGACACGTGAACTCTTTAGTTATGGACTGATTGGTATAGAAAGTATCTGGAGGTACAGAGTTGGGAATATGGAGATCGAGGGTCATCAGTTAATAACAGGGCCTTATGAATTAACCCATTAACACCCTAAAAGTGATTAATTTAACAATAGATAACAATTCCACAAAAGAATAAAGCCCTCTCCAAAAAAGATAACACCATATTAGAGCAATTTCTACCCTGGCAAAATGCAGCTCTCCTGCCAGAAACTATAAAGGTTGTAGTCACAGGCCTATCTTTCCACAAACCTTTTGCCCTTTGCAAAACAGCAGCAGCAGCTCTTTCTGCCCACTTGTGTTTGTGCAAGTCTTTTTCTCCTAATAAACCTTTTCCTAATAAACCTGTCCTTTTAAAATGTAATCTTCATCTGCCTCTGTCTGGGCAAACATCTTCATCTCCTGGGTAATCTTGCCTTGTGTCACTGAAAGGGGAATCTACAGAAACTTTTCTCAACAGTAACCCAAGTACTCTGTTCATAGTACCCAACATTTCATCACATCTCAAAATGACACCACAGCTCACCAATGTTCTTCAGATTTTCTCTTTTTTTATTATTCATTTTCATATTTCATTTAGTTCTATGTCACATGCCCAATACCACCACAATGAAGAAACTGAAAAGCCTATCACCCAAAGGAACCCCATCACTCTTTTGAAGTCATTTTGAGGAGATGTTGGGTTCAGTATGTGGGGTTCTTGGGTTACCACTGAAAAAGGTCTCAGTAGAGTTCCTCTTTGGGCTGCACATGACAGAATTATCCAGGAGATGAAGACTTTTGCACAGACACAAACAGGCAAAGGTTACATTTTTGAAAGGCCAGTTTATTAGAAGAAAGGGAGAAGATCCTTGCACAGACACAAGTGGGCAGAAAAATTAACTATCAACATAGAAGGAAGAGTAAGTTGCATTAATGCAAATCAAAAATTAAAAGAAGTTGGGCATCCCTGGTGGCGCAGCGGTTAAGCTCTGTGCTGTGGAGCTGTCAGCAATAGCAACGCAAGTTCAAGGCCCGGCAGGGAAGATTCCCACATGGTGTAGCAGACATCTCCTGCCTTGCCCACTACTCACCTCAGCGGTGTGTTTACATACATCTGCCTGTTCTGCTCCCTGCTCTGTCTCTGGTGAAACCTCTCACCACCCCCGTCTCTGGCCTGTACCCCAGCTTGTATGCATAGATAAATAAATCTTAAAAAAAAATTAAAAGAAGTTATCAGCACCAAGCTGCACATAAAAGCAATTCTAAAGTGGTTGCTATAAAGCAACAGAACAATGGATATAGAGGCAATAGACACCTAAACTATTTAACATAGACAGGAAGAGGAAAGTAAAAATGTGGCCCATCAGAATCAGTGAGAAACAAGACCCATTCAAAAGGTCACAAAAGTAACCCATTATATACTAACCCTACTAGCACCCTCAAACAAAAAACAGAAGTAACACATTAGGCTACACAAATTGGACTTAAAACATAACAAGATAACCTCAAAATATAAACTAGATAAGGCAAGTAAACAAAATATAACAAAAACATAACAAAATGGCAATGAACAGTTATGTCTCAATAATTACCTTCAATGTAAATGGCCTGAACTCATCACTCAGAAAGACATCCTCTGTTCATGGATTGGAAGGATTAACATGATCAAAATGGCCATCCTACCAAAAGCAATTTATATATTCGACATTATTCCAATTAAAATCTCAATGACATTCTTCAAATAAATGAAACAAATACTGATGAAATTCATTTGGAGCCACAAAAAAAGTAAAATAGCCAAAGCCCTCCTGATTAATACAAAGGAGAATGGAGGTATCACACGCCCAGACTTCAAACTATACTACAAAGCCATAATTATTAAAACAGTATGGTACTGGTGCATAAACAGACACACAGACCAATGGAACTGAATAGAAAGCCTAGAAATAAAGCCACACGTGTATGGACAACAAATCTTTGACAAAGGAGCAAAGAATAGACAATGGAACAAGATAGTTTGTTCAATAAATGGTGCTGGGAAAACTGTACTGCTATAAGCAAAAAAAAAAAAAGATGAAACTAGACTACTACCTCATGCTGTGTGCATAAAAACCAACTCAAAATGGATAAAAGACTTGTACATAAGATCTGAAACCATCAAATATATAGAAGAAAATATAAGTAAAACACTACATGACATACATCTCAGTAACATCTTAAAAGACTCATCCGCCCCAAAGCAAAAACAAAAGTGAAGGAAAAGATAAACAGTTGGGATTACATCAAACTACAAAGCTTCTGTACAGCAAAAGAAACATTAACCAAAACAGAGAGACACCCTACTGATTGGGAGAAGATTCTTGCACTCTGTGCAACTGATTAGGGACTGATCACAAAGATACACAAAGAACTCACATGACTCAACAAAAATAAAGTAAACAATACAGTCAAAGTAAACAATACAGTCAAAATAATGGACAGAAGAACTTAAAAGATACTTCTCCAAAGAAGAAATGTAAATGGTCAACAGGTATGTGGAATAATGTTCAACATCCCTCTTAATCAGGGAAATGCAAATCAAAACCACAATGAGATACCATCTTACACCAGTGAGAATGGCAAATATTAAAAAAACAGTCAACAACAAATGTTGACAAGGATGTGGTGAAAACGGAACTTTCCTGCATGGCTGGTGGGCATGCAAACTGGTCCAGCCATTAAAGGAAGCTGTGTGAAAGTTCCTCAAACTACTAAAAATGGAGCTACCATATGACCCGCAATTCCACTCCTAGGAATCTACCCAATGGACACAAAAACATTAATTCAAAAGAATACCTGCACCCCTATGTTTATCAAGCATTATTTATAATAAGGAAGATTTAGAAACAACACAAATGCCCCAAAACAGGTGACTAGATAAAGAAGATGTGGTATATATACACAAAAGAATGCTATTCATCAGTCATAAAAGATAAACTCATCAGTCAAAAAAGATAAACTCATGCCATGTGCAGGAACATGGATGGAGCTAGAAGGTATTATGCTCATTGAAATAAGTCAGAAGGGAAAAGAAAAATATCAGATGGTTTCACTTACAGGAGGAATATAGGGGAACCAAATAAGGGTTCAGTGGAAAAATAATAACAATAAAAAACAAAACAAAAATAAACAGGCAACTATAAATCAGAGACATTCTGCAGGGGAGGGGGAGGAAGAGGGATCAAAACAATGATGGGAAGAGCAAGAGGGACTATGGTGATAGTGCACGGGTGAATTGGTAGTGGAAATTCTATGGGAACTACACCTCAGAAAAGAACAATGATGTAAAATATAAATAAATAAATAAATACTTTTTTTAAATAACAAACTTTTGCTTTCATTAATATTTCATTAGTAATCTTTTGTATTTTTTGTTTCTACTTTACTTACTCCTATTTTAATCTTAATATTTCCTTTCTTTTTTTTAAGATTTATTTATTTATGCATACAAGCTGGGGTATAGGCCAGAGGCGTGGGGCAGCGAGAGAGTTCACCAGAGACAGAGTGGGGAGCAGAACAGGCAGACTGATGGAAATACACTGCTGAGGGGAGGCAGGAGAGGTCTGCCTCACCATGTGGGAATCTCCCCGGCTGGACATCAAACTCACGTCACTGCTGCTGACAGCTCCACAGTGCGGTGCTTAACCACTGCGCCACCAGGGAGGCCCAATATTTCCTTTCTTATACTAACTTTTGGCTTTATTGTTCTTTTTCAAATCACTTTAAGTGTACAGTTAAATTGCTTACTTGAGATTTTTCTAATTTTATAATGTAGGCCTGTATTGCTATTAACTTCCAGTTAACACCAACGTAGAGGGGTAGAGAAGGAAGAGTGTTTCCTCTCTAACTGGGCTTATTCCTTTGTTTTTTTCATTTTGCTTCACTCTCTGTCTTTATTTATACACGTTAAGAGAGGCAGGTATTTCTCCCAGTGTTGAAGTGTTGACCAGTGTGAGATATGAAATGTGTGCAGTGCTGGTATGAGATGCCTCCAGGGATTACTTCTGGAGATCCTTTGATTAAGTCAGACTCAGACAACTAAGGCTTGTGCTTTCTACAATATCATGAAGATGCTTTTTTTTTTCTTAAAACAAGTATTTGGTAATAATACTAGTTCCATAAACTAGTCGGAACAAGAAGGAGCTGTCAACTCCAAACTCCTTAGGGGGTCACCTATCAGAGGGAACTGATTGGAGCTTTCCATGCAGAAAGACTGGACCTAATCTGATAGTCATCTTGCACTCCTGGGAGTTCCCATTCTATACCTCTATACCTATACCCTTATTTGGAGTTCCATCTATACCTGCAGTTTCTTTATCTGCACATAGGAAAGAGAATACATGCATTCCAACACTCAAATAGAAGCAAATGAAATTAAAATAGATGTGTCATTTTAAAAGTCAACAAATAAAAGTTGCCTGATATTCAGTGGACAATGATTAATGCATAACATTATTACCTCTTTATCCTGCCTAGGTCTAGAAACTTTTTTATTAGCTTACTTTCTACCAAATCATATCTTACATATGTTTTTTTCCTGAACACGATGTGTCTGGGCACTAAAGAACAAAAAGAAAACTTGAATTATTCTCTTTACTCTGTCCTTTGTAGGAGGGGTCAGGGATAAAGAAATAGGAGGGAGGATGAGGAAAGAGGAGCAGGTGGGAAGGAGACATAGGAAGGGACAGAGAGATTTCCCACTGGTGGCCCACTGCACATTAAATTGTGGATCCTTTGTTGAAAAATTGCAAAGAACTTTAAGTTGAAGAGAGCAGGCATTAAACCAAGCTCCTTCCTTCTGAGCAGAACCTTTGTTTTTATTTAATTTTTGGACAATATATGATTTCTCCCCTCAGGTGTGGTCACCATAGTCCTCCCACCACCAAAATAGCCATAGTCCATCACCATATTCCCTTGTGCTGAGAAGACCCTTTGAACCCTTTTTTTAATTTTCTGTTTTTGCATAGAAGAACTGGGTGTGGGCCAGAGGTGCAGGGGTGAGAGGACTCACCAGAGACAGAATGGGGAGAGGAACAGGAGGATTTACTGAAATACACTGCTAAGGGGAGAGTGGGAGAGACAGAAGAGGTTTGCTACACCATGTGGGTCAGCTCCCTGGCCCAGGATGGAACTCAGGCTGGAGCAGTGATAGTGTTGAGACTTAACCCGTAGGCCACCAGGGAGCCCCCTCTTTGAACACTTCTGTGCTCAAGGTGGGAAGACCAGACTTAGGCTGCTCTGCCCCTCCAGTTCCAGGTCCCTGGGAAGGTGGCTCAGATCTCAACAGGGCGTTCAACTGGGATAGCTCAGTGACAGTGACCACCAGTATCAGATTTGGTGGGTGAGAGCCTTGCTGAGAACCACGGCAGTATGGCATCTGGTTTAACAATAGGCTGCTGTCCATGCAGAATGGACATTTTATAGCAAAGCAATTCTAACCCGCATAAAGATGTACAACCTGCCCATTTCAGTATGAGGTTGCAGGACATAGTTAACCTTGTCTGAGACAGCACCCTAGTGTCACTGGACATGGTGTACTCTGGCCTGTGCAAAGTGGGAAGAGAGTGCATTAGTTCCAGGGAGCAGATGGTTGGTGATCTTCTCAATGGATCACTGAATCTCTGTGTTTATCAATCTGTGCCTGGGGAACTCTGTGAAAGATCTTTCTTGTTAATAACAAAAAAGGTAGGAGTTGGTTTTCACCAGAGTTCCGTCCCTTTTCTGGAGGCTAAGACCTCTCTTCATTGCCTTCAGACAGTCTCAACCTGATAGGTCGCCACTTGTAGGGAAGGTCTTGGGAGAGCCTTTGGACCCTTATCATATAACCCACCTGCATGGTGCTATGCACCCAGGCAGTGCTGAATCTCCATTTATTATCTGCAGAGAAACAGAACCAATCAGAGATAAGTTTCACAGAATTACAGAGACTAGAATGTCTGAAATCTGCAGAGAAGTGAAAGGGTTCAGAACATGAATCCTCAAAATGTACCACTTTGGCATGTGGATTATTTTGACCTAAAAGCAATCAGGACCCAGCAGGTCCAATATAAACTCTAATATCTCCTATAACTGACTAAAAGAATTTAGAAAGGGGAACTGATGTAGAGAGTATGACCTCTCTAAAAGATAACTCTTTACCTGAATGATGTCATTGTAGCATCTGATAACCAAGTCTCTGCTTCTTTATACTCCCATACTGACCCTCTTCCCCTTTCAAGCCCCAGGTCCCTAACCCATTCCCTTGCTCAGAATGACATACAAGCTTCAGATTCCTGCTTTGTCATTTCATCTCATATCTTTGGTTCCCTTTTCTTCTCCCCTTTATATGAAGTATCTCAACAAAGTACCAAGAAGTGTAGAGGAAAATGTATCATTCTTCCTGGGTAAGGTTCCCAAATCCACTTCAAAAGAATGTGTATAGGGGATTCCCCCACCTAGAAATTCTTGGACACTAGATGGTGTCAGAAATTTCAACTCAATTCTGATACTACGTACCCAGAGATAATGTCAGATTCCACAGATTAAAGACTCAGTCTTTCCAAGACTGCCCCCTCTTCATATGCTGGTTGTATGGCTTTTTCCTGTGCTTCTGACCAACCAGTCACAGATTAAAGAATATCCCAGCCCACTCCTCAGACTTTAGGTGGAGTCACAAGTCCAGATTATTGCTTGCACAATTGATCCTCCTTTTGTAAAGTAGAGATTCACACTATACCTTCCTCAAGTTCAATGAAGTGGTAGAATGGAATGACTCACAGAAATCAGGAAACCCACTTACTCATTAGATCACCTATTGATTACAAAAGATATTGAAGATATAAGCCAACAATAGGATGAAATGAAACATACTCTGGAACAAAGGAACTTCTACCTCATAGAGTTTGGGGTCTAATAAGGTGCATGGGGGAACCCAAGACTGATGTTCTAACCTGAGGGCTTCTTCAACACCTTCCTGTGGGCTTGCATTGAGGCATCATTACAGAGACATGATTGATTAAATCCCTGACTACTGAGAATTGGACTCAAGCTCAAGACCCTTTTTCCTCCCCAGAAATCAGGACCTTCTATTCCTGTTGGTTTCCCTGGCAACAGGCCCCCATCAGATTCAAAAGTTACCCTTATTAACTTATACTCGTTAAGAATGATGGAAATAACTACTTGCTGGGCCACAGCAGTTTCTGGGTTCCCAACAGTTTCTTAATAAATGGTCATTGACTGAATTAGTGGAGAGGAAAGTGATCAGCAACAAACCAATCTTTGATTCTAAGGCCCTGGTTCCAGAGCATTCATCTGTCTTCCAGAATCCCAATTGATCTTGCCCATGTCCCTTCACCAATCCAGAGCTAGCCTTGCACATTACCTGAATCAACTAGAGCACAATGACTGTAACATTCTCCCACCATCCCTAAACTGAACCTCAAGTACCCACACCAGGGAGTAGGTCTAGGGAAAGGCAATCTCATTTGTTCTTCTGTTGACACTGGATATTCTCCAGTGTCTCCGATACCTGTGGTTATTCAGTTGCCTGAACCTACCTTGATGGTGTGAAATAGACTCTGCTATGGAAGCTCATCCATGAATATGTCCTTTCATTTGTGTTGTCCTATGACCAAGGACTGCTCTTAAGCATTTATTCAGAGAAAGAAGGGTAAACAGAAACCACTGTTATTTAACATAAACTTCTTTGCGACAGATTTTCAGAAATCCAGGACACAGTGTGAAAAAAGACTTCTATACAGCCTGTATCACCTCAAAATGGAAAAGAACACAGAATAGAATGAATGTATATTTGAAGTGGAATGGGGAGGAAAGAGACATATGGAGAGACTGTTCCTGGTAGCTTAGCACATTGGCAGGTTGGCTCTTCAAGAGTAATGGCAACCATCATCTTGAACTAGTTGTGGGTTACTCAGCTTGGATGTCACATGGTGAATTTGGGGTCTCTTGGATTCCACCAGGCCCTGCCCAAATTATAGTTTGTTTTACCCTTCCTGGAAGGGCTTTGGACTCCTGGCAAACTTTTGACTCTCAGCTACCGTATTTTGGGCCGATCTTGTTTAAATGGGTATTTGCCCATGACGAGTGGGTGATTTTCAGAATTTTGATCAGGAGTCTCTCCCCTACTCTTCTCTCTGTGTTCCCTTTGAACCTCTCTCCAATTGAAGATCTTTGAGCACACTAAGTTTCTACTTTCTTTGTCTTTGTGCATCCCCACGGCCAGACCCTTACCACAGGCTACTTAGAACAGGAGCCTCTCCACATCTCTCCTTTCTTCCCTTAACAGTGTATAGTCTTTGAGTACCATTTAGTTTCATCTGGTTTCAGTTTCACTAAGAGGTCTGCAGGAAAGTGACTTCTAAGGAGTCAGATGTGAACAGCAGGTCCCTGAAACACGAGCATGTGGGCTGCATGGTTGGATATGACCTGGATGTCCTGGGGCTCGTAGTGCCCACTCATAGAGAAATTCTTCATAGTGTCCACTCAGCCCCTCCCAGGTCCAAACTGGTTAGAAGGTTGTTCTCCCTCTTTCAGGGAAACTGAAGAAACTGAAGAAAATGACATTCGTTGAATTCAATATGATCAATTTGATCGCAAAAAAACTTCTATAATAAACAGTAGTGCTAAACCATTTTCACGTTTCTAATATTTTTAATAGTTAGTTCAAAATTGTTCTCTTCACAAAAAATACAGTGTCCACAGGTAAGTGACCCAGTTCCTTGGACTTCCATACTCCAGATCTCCTTTATTACTCTGATGTGATATCTTCTTGGTCTGCAGAAAATGCTGTTTTTAGACTGAAAGATGTGGGTGTTTTATTTTGTTTTGTATTTTTGGTTTTATATTTTATTCATCTTGCATTTCCTTGAAAACTAAGATTTTGATCTTAAAGAATGCAAGGAATAATAACATACCTATTTAAAGTTATGGATCTGAAACTTTCTCAGTAACTGAAGACAAGAGAATAATTACATCAGATGCTCCCCTTGCTCTAATCAGTCAGGAAATTACATGGGTTTGGGGAAACTATAAGACCAAAGATGCTCCTATTAATATATTGGCTCAAGAAAATTCCATATTTTGGAAGCTGTGAGCCAGGAACTGTAGATGAAGACCAAATATACAGATTTCTTGTAAGTCACAACATCGTACCACGCTGCAGCAGGTCGGAAACTCAGGCAGGATTTCTCTGTTGTATCCTGAAGCTGAATTCCTTCTTCCCCAAAACTTCAGGGTTTGCTTTTCAGGCTGTCATCAGTTGATTAGGTGAGGTACAACCACATTATCCAGGGGAAACTGCTCTACTCAAATTCACTGATTGTAGATGTTAACCACATGTACAAAACACCTCCAGGGCAACATTAGAGTGGTGTTTGGCCAAGCAGTTGAACACAATGGTCTAGCCAAGCACATCTGTAATATTAACCACTTTGTCAAGAAGTCTGCCCACTTATTCTGACTACAAAGATGAGCAAGCGTAGGATCGGCCTCAGGAGATAGCTTGCTTCCTTAAGAGCTGGATGTATGGGTTATAGTAGATCCCTAAGGAGCCTGGAGAAAAACATGGTAGTGAGCAGCTAGATGCTAATTGATTTTTTATTAGTGGATTTGAAATTTCACATTTATTTAGTGTTTTCTGTGCTATGTTTTTGTTTCTCTCTTTATCTTTCGATATAACCTGGGAAGTCCTTAACATTCCTTGCTTGGCATGGTAAGTGATCATTTTTTTTTAATAAACATTATATTTATTTACTTTTGTTATTCATATCTTTTACATTATTGTGTGTTCCCCATAGGTTACCCATCACCTGTTCACCCATGAAGCCATCACCATAGCCCCTTGTGCTCCTTTCGTCCCCCCTTTTGAGCTATTACCCTCCCCACCTCCCCTGTTGAATGTCACATTCTTATTTGGTTCCCCTATATTCCTGTTATAAGTGAAACCATTTGATATTTTTCTCTTTCTTTCTGGCTTTTTTCACTGATCATGATCCCTTCTAGTTCCATTCATGTTGCTGCGAATTGCATGTGTTTATCTTTTTTGAATGCTGAATAGTGTTCCATTGTGGTAGTGATCCATTTTGAAGGGTTGAATTGAAAATTAGAGATATGGCTTTATTCCTTCAGGTCTACAGTTGTTAAGCAGGATTTGATTTAGCCTAGACAGGCATCATAAACAAAACTAATTGGTTAGAGTGGGGATTCCTGGAAACAGTGACAAGAGCCAACTGCAAACTATGTGTGTTACAGAAAAGGCCTGTTATAGAAAAGACCTTGGATCCAATCTCAGCCTTGTGACTTTTCTTAAAAGTTTTTGCTTTTTTGGGTAGATTCCCAAAAGTGGTATCACTGGATCATATGGTATCTCCATTTTTAGCAGTTTGAGGAAACGCCATGCCGTTTTCCAGAGTGGTTGAACCAGTTCGCATTCCCACCAGCAGTGTAGGAGAATTCCTTTTTCTCCACATCCTAGCCAGCATTTGTTGTTGCCTGTTTTTTTAATGTGCACCATTCTCACTGGCATGAGGTGGTATCTCATTGTGGTTTTGATTTGCATTTCCCTGACTATAAGTGATGTTGAACATTTTTTCATATACCTGTTGGCCATTAGTTTTTCTTCTTTGCAGAAGTGTCTTTTTAGCTCTTCTGCCCCAAAGGACACAAAAACATTAATCCAAAAGGATACATGCACCCCATCTTTATGGCAGCACTGTTCACAATAGCTAAGACATGGAAACAACCCAAATGCCCCAAAATAGATGACTGGATCAAGATGTGGTACATATACATAATGGAATACTATTCAGCATTCAAAAAAGATAAACACATGCAATTTACAGCAACATGGATGGAGCTAGAAGAGATCATGCTCAGCAAAATAAGCCAAAAGGAAAAAGAAAAATATCAAATGGTTTCACTTATAACAGGAATATAGGGGAATCAAATAAAAGAGAGACATTCAGCGAGAGGGGGAGGATAGGGACTCAGAATGGGAGAGAAGGAAGGATGGGGGACTGTGGTGACGGTTCATGGGTGAATTGGTGGTGGGAAACCTATGGGGAATACACAATAATGTAAAAGACATAAATAATAACAACAATAAAAAAATTTTTGGCTTTTTTAAAAATTGTGGTGAAATATGCAAATTCCAGTTAAATGTCTGAACCCTGCCCATACATCTGTATATGTTCATTGTGCTGAGTGGGTCGATAAGATGTCATTGCCACATTGCAAATAAGCTCTATCTTTTTTGCCTGGGGATGAAAAGAATTAGCAGGCCTCCCCAAACTTCCATAGTTCCTTCACGCAGTTTTCATGTCCAAGTATATTCAGAACTCTGTTTCTAGTCATGTGCATGTGAGGTAAACGAAAGAATAGTCAGGATTTTCCAGCCTCCACCAATGGTAGACCCCTGTGGGCCTACACGCATTCCTGATGGTGGGCATTGGGAGTGGGGTGTGGGTCTGCATATGTGGGCACATCTGGGTCGAAGACTGGGCTTATAAGCAGAAGCAGAAGCAACAGCTCAGTGGCAGATAACAGAGCATGTTGGAAGAAGACTTTGGGGTGCAGCAGGGAGGCCACAAAAGAACCACAGAAAGAATGATGATTCTCTAGGGGCTAGGAGGCCTACCAGCCTCCTGCCCCCATGGCCGCCCTGCCTGCCCTGTACTGGTTCTCACTACAAAAGATCATTAAAAGCCTAAAAAGCCACAGAGAGCTCCAGGACTCCTCATTGACCCGTCTGCCTGAATCATGGGGAACCTGCCCCTGAGCCTTTCTGTCTCTACAGTGCAGTTTTTGATGTCACCATTTGTAAGATGATACAACAGGAACCTAAATAAGAGAAAGCCTATTGTAGGTGAGTTGGATCTGTAATTTGGAATGGAGAGATAGATGACAGCTGATCTGGGAAATAATATCTTCAGTGATTCTGAAGCCAAATAGCACACCCCAACAAAAGGGGATGAGAAGCTTCTGATTCCCAGGTCTGGCTCATGGGTCAGGTCAGTTGTCACATTATTTTGACTGTCTTTCCCAGTAGTGAGCTATAGAGAAAAGCAGGAGTTAAATTTCAGAAAATCAAGAGGGTGATTTTAGGGTTTTGGGTGAGGACACAGTGGTCAAATCACACCAATTCTCCTAGATGTATAACTCCTAGATGTTGGTTGTAACCTTGAGTTACTGTGTAGCAACTTACTAGGTTGTATAACAGTGGTTTATAAGATTTTCACACAGTCACATCTGTGGAACAAAGACAGTTTTATTTCTTCTCAATGTATTTACCTTCTAGTTCCTTTTATTTTCTTATAGTACTAAATAGACTTCCAGCATAATGAGAGAGGTGAGGTGTTATTTTGTACTGTTCCTGATTTTAGCAGGCAAGCTTCTAGTTTCTCATCAAGTCTGATGTTAACTGCAGGTTTTTATAGATGTTCTTTATCAAGTTGAATAAAATCTCCTCTAGCCGTAGTTTGCTGAGAGTTTTAATCACGAGTACGTGTAGAATTTTGTCAAATAGCTTCTACATCTAATGCTGGATTTTTTTTTTCTCTTTAGCCTGTAGATGTGATGAATTATATTAATTTAGCTTCAAATGTTGAAATTTTCTTACATATCTGACACAAATCCCACTTGGTTTTAGTGTATAACTCTTTTATATGTTTTTTTTTTTCTTAATTAGGGTGGGGTGTTTGAGAATGAAGTAGGAATTACGGTAGAAGCAAGAGGAGGGGAGGGAAAAAAGAAGAAAAAAAATACACTTCTCACTATAATGCAATATTCTTTTTATTCGATACATACAACCATTCACCCTTTTCTCCCTACTGCATACATTCTCCCCTAGTAGTATTGGCTTGATTAAACAATATAGATATATGTGCTAAATCAAGTATCTCATTTAAAGAACTAATTTAAAGCTCTTAAGTTTTAGGTGAGCAAGTGCATGATAGGTAGACTCTGGAAAAGATGCTAAAATATCTGTGACCTTATTTGGCTTTCTGAAAATCTTTTAGCAGAAAATTATTTTATTAATGAATTAAGTGTACAAAATATAAAACTACATTTCGAGGCAAGTTACTTACATATAAACAGTAACAAAATGTATAAAACTGGTTAATTCTGTCTGATTATTAAAACATATTTGTAAGACTATTAAACTAAATATCAAACACATTTTACTTAAAAGATACAAAATAATAAATTTTTAATATTATGACTTCAGTTTATGCAAAAAAAAATTAGCAAACAATTTAAACTAACCAATGCTATAATGTTTTTATAATGTTTAAAACTTCAAGACATAATAAATTAGTATTTCTTAATATAAACTGCATCACAATATTCTGGAATTAAATTGATTTTTTATAATTAATTTATTTCTACAAAGATTACAGGACCAAATAATGGAAAAGGCTAAACAGATTGTTTTGTTAGTTTCTTCTAGTAAAGTATCTAAATAATTTCAATACAAATGCCACCAACAGAGGCACACACAGAGGAGGAAGATGACCCTAGGGAGGAAGGAGTTGGTTCAGAGACACTGGCACATCCCCAGGCTAGCGAGGAAAAGCATCCCAAAGCCCACGTGCTTAACATCTCAGAGAAATGTAAGACAAAAACCCAACAATTATTTACCATCTATGCAACGATGATCTCAAATCTGCTATAAGATTAGTTAGTTCATAAGAATCTGTATTAATAAACTACAACAGGAGCACTATAAATATAGCTGTAACAGAGTAGATTATATTTAACCATTAGAAAATAATCCTAAGTGCAATTCAACTGGGGTTTATTTGAGCTCTGCTGGTGTTGATGCAGATGAAGTTGCTGCAGGACCTGCAATGCAAAATAAATACATGAGGAGAGAGATAAAAGAAGATAAAGTGGAGGACAGCTTTTTATAAGTTAAATTTTTAAGCTATTTATTTTATTTATAATGTTAACATTATATTAGTTTCAGGTATAAGACCCAATGAATTGATATTTGTATATTTGATGTAAAATGACCACAGTAAGTCATGATACATAGTTACAATTCTTTTTCTTTTGATGAGAATTAAGATCTCTTAGCAACTTTCAAATATGCAATGCAGCATTACTAACTGTAGTCCCCATGCCATATATTGTAACTCCATGATGTATTTATTTTATAACCAGAAGTGTGTTTCTCTTAACCACCTTAACCTATTAATTTCATATTTAAAAAAAACACACATATTTCTATACCTGTTCATAAGGTCAGTTCCTGAAGTCTACATAAAAATTTAGCCCAGAGGCCTACGTGCAGGCACAAATCATACCTTGATCTTTAGCTTGTGTATTATAGACAAGAATGGAGACATGTAAATTCACGAGTCTGCCTACATGTGTTGGAAGGTTCTACTGATATAAATATTCTGAACTGAACTGAATTGAACTGAACTTACAGGGTGAGCACAGCTTCAGCAAGACCAGTGGGAAGGAGAGAAGTCAGTCTAATAAGTCCACACATTTCCCTAGGTCCAGAGGACACTGTGGGCTCTTAACCCTGTACACCAAATCCTATACACACCTTCATTGATGTCAGTTCTTTCAAAGCACAACACTATGCCAGTTATCTAAAGACAGTTTTCTGGCACTCTTTCAAAAACACTGGCAATGGGCCTCCCCGGTGGCACAGCGGTTAAGGGCTGCGCTGTGGAGCTGTTGGCAGCGGTGATGCGAGTTCGACGCCCGGCCGGGGAGAATCCCACATGGTGCGGCAGACCTCTCCTGCCTCGCCCACTGCTCCCCTCAGCAGTGTATTTCTGATCTGCCTGTTCTGCTCCCCACTCTGTCTCTGGTGAACCCTCTCACCACTCCACACCTCTGGCCTGTACCCCAGCTGTATGTATAAATAAATAAACCTTTAAAAAAAAAAAAAACAATGGCAATGGCTGTCAAAATTGCAATAAAAATTAAAACAAAACTATGTCTGGAAGGAAGGAAAATTGCAATTAAAATCAAAACAAAACTGTGTGTTGAAGGAAGACATCTTGATGATGCATAGAAGTGCTAGGATAGGCTCTCAGGGACAGTTTTCCAGGTGGAAGGAAAAGGTATGCTTGTATTGGTTATTGTTTATAAAGCTAAGAATTAAGATAGACAGAAGAATTAGGAAAAAGAAGGGGAGAGCATGTGGGGTCAGAAGTTCTGGTGAGGGCAGGAGCCAGGAATTGCCTCAGTGACAACTCAGCCCCCCAGACAAATACATGGAGGCAGGTCAACTCCTATATGCTGGTTTTCCCAGATTACAGGGACTCTACTTCTTACTTTGTCTTCCATTAATTTGAGTGGTTAAAAAGAGTAAGCAGGTCTTGCTGCTAATATAAACTAAAGGTTACATAACATTTGCAATGATTTATTTTGCATTAAAAAAGTTTACAGACTTATACTAATGTCAAATGATAGTACTATCAATAGATCACATATTTTGTTGGTGGTAAACTCTTTCTACAGAAGACCATGCAGAAAAATAATAATGTAAATCCTAAAATATCCTCTGCAGGTGAACCTCCGTGCTGACTGCTCATGTTAAGTTCAAGCCAGGTCTTCTGTCACTTCTCCATTATTTGAACCTGTGTCTCTCATGTGGGGTGTAATAAAATGTATCTGTCTGGACTAAACTAAAATGTTTTATCTTGTATAGTATGTTGTAATAATGCAAATGATCCTTCTTTTGTAGCCCACAAACTGTACTTCTAGAACTCCAATTTTTTAAAACCATAGTCAGCACTAGCTTTTGAAATCAGAATACATGCGGTTTGGAGAAAGATGTCCCAGACTACCAAGAGGTTTCAGTTTCACATTTAGGAACTCTTCTCAGCAATTTTTTTTATGTGTAAGACACTTCTCCTGTTTGGATGCAGCTTGGTTTCTCTATAAATACTCACTTGGAGGAGAAGACTCTGTAATAAAGAACAAGTGTGTTGTTTGCTCAATTTAATGAAAAAGACCAAGTATTAAAAGAATTAGTACTTTTGATAATTACTTCAAGAATCAGTAAAAGTCACAGAACACAACTAAATTGCAAAGTTCAAAAAGGGTATGGTTAAACAATACTGAGTGTGAACTTGTCGCTTATCCACACAACAAAAAGGGGATCTATCACTAACAGAACTGGCTGGACTACCATGGTACCAGGGCAAAAAGGTGACACCCTATTTCCCAGATAAGGCATTACTGTAGAGGAAGGTATGCAGAGATCCTGCGTACAAAAAATCATAGTAAACACTTCATATGCATGAAGAGTCTCAACATGTTCTCTTAATCAAAGAAATAAAGCCTCAAGAGGAAAAAATAAGTTGCCTAAATGTAAACAGCCAATTTTCATGCATCACGTAGTGATATTCTGGTCAGTGAAGGGTCCACATATATGACAGTGGTCTGTATACCAAGGGCTGGCTACACCATACAGTCTAGGTGTGTGGAGGGCTGTATCATGTGAGATTGTATAAGTACACTTTATGATGTTCACACAGGACTAAATCTGCTAACAGAGCATTTCTCAGATGGTATTCCTCCCTACACACTCAGTGACACATTACTACAGGAACTATAAATAATATTCAATTAGGCTTTGAGGTGGACATGTCCAAAAAAAAATAAGACTAATTCTACCTGTGACTAATTCTACCTGTGATACATATTTTTAAGATAAATACCAAATTAATATAGTTTTTTGAACAGCTAGTCACAAGGAAACTTCTAAATGATTCCGCTTTATTACAAGATTTAAGAAATGTTGATGATAGAATAATGTCTATTTGAATTGTAAGTGCTTTTCAGAGACCCAAGCCTTTTTCTGAAGTTGCTTCTGGAGGACCAGCTGCTTATGCAAAACTGCAAAGATTTCACAGTTCAGGATCTCTTGGATCCAGGAGGTTAAAATTGATATTATTTGGTATATTATTTGTTTGGCATACTAAATGAAATATCAAAATTTTTGATAACTAAAAGAAAATGTAAAGCTACAGAAATCATGACTTTTGCTATTCATTTGAATAAAGGAGAAAAGTAAAGTGTATATTATCCTAATATATAGCTGTAATCTCAATACTTCAGGTTTTCTGCATGACTTTTGGTTTACTCATGTAGATAGCACACATGAGGTGAGAAAAAGTCACTGCTGTTATCACAGTGAATAAAAACCTCAGGGGAGCACAGATTATGGGGTGGAGCTTTACCTTGGGCTTTCTCAGAGCCTTCTGGAACCTCTGCGTCGGGGGCGGGCTCTTCTTCCAGTTGCTCTTCTGGGTCCTGGGTGGACTCAGTTGATGCCGACGTTCTGGACTTTGCTGACGTTTTGGACGTTGCCGACGCTCTGGACGTCTGCAGAGTACGCTTTTCTGATTCAGTTTGCTGCTGTAACCACTCATCCTTATAACCATTACTAATAAGTTTGGAAAAGTTTGTGGGTGAACTGTTTTTCTGACCAGGCCTCAAAAAGAGAAAAATTATTATCAAACTTAGTGATAACTCAGAAGAGTGATGAACACTGATAAAATAGATGCATTACTGTCCCTTAAAAGGTAACAGAGCTCTCCCCTCCCTCCACTACTTCTCTGCCTCCTAATGTGAGCTAGGTATTCTCATGGCGTTTGTCACATGTCATGTTACTGGCTGACTGTTTCTCCCCAGCTGGATGAGAAGCTGTCTGAAGACTCAGTCAGACAGTTAAAAAGTATTAGCTCTAGCACTACAGTTACATCAGGGAAAGTGAAGAGAAACAGAGAACTCAGGGTCCTTGCCCGGTATCCAGAAGATAAACCACCTGTCAGTGCACCAAGGGATTTCTCCTACTGAATGCAGGGTAAAGCCCTCACTCACACCACGCTCCAGGTCTTAGTGACACAAAATGTCAGAACTGAGCACCATGCATGTGCAAGGACAACTGGCCCGAAATGTAAAAGGCAAGCCAGTCAAAATGAGCTTCTGTGAGGATGGGACTTCAGAAGTAGATCTGAGGCAGGCTGTGGGGAAAAGAACAGGTGGTTGGGAAAGTACTGTGTCCAAGTGGGAATGGGCAGATGCTCACAGGGGCATGGACAAGAAGGAAGGAAATGGGGTTAGGGTGGTAGGGGACTAAAAAGCCTGGGCCAGGGGACTTTGAAGCCCAGGCTGTGAGAAATCGTGATATCTAACTCACATCTTCAAAACATTGTGCTGGGAAGCAAAAATCATTGGGCTGACATTAGCACAGACTGTCGTTGCTGTCACTATTACTGCTGTCACTTGGATGAAAGCCAAGATTAGACCCAAACCCATTCCAGACAGCATGGTACTGCCCATGCACTTACATGGGAGGAAAGGAGAGTCTACTTCCTGTAGGATCTTTGGGGCCAAGTGGGGTCCCCACTTTGCTTGGATTCTTTGAGTTAATGGCTGGCAGCCTCACCTATTGGAAAAACACACAAATCCCAGATTTGCAGTGTGATCATTGTCTGACTGGTAAACAGTCACAATAAAATATAATTCAACAATAATCCCATTAGACACAATGATTATATAAGAGACTACTAGTAATTTAAAAACAGTTGTTGTCATGAAGGAAAGATGTCATCTACTCAAGAAGAAAAACAATGGAATCTCACAGTGGGAAATACTCAGGGAGAACCCAGTTCTAAAGGGACTCTGAGAAGAAGCTTGGGCAGAGCCTTGTGGAGGCACAGGGAGGACCTCTGAAGATCTTGAATTCCTCTACCTGGAACCACCAAGTGATAGCCAGGGTAGAACAAAAGGGAAAGGACACCAAGTTTAGAGACCTGCTCTTGTCTGATCTTCACACTCAAGTGTGTGTCAGTGAAGGGCTGGTGTAGACAAGAAGTACACGAAGCACAGAGGACATTGGAGGGGGGAGGCTGGCATTTAAGCTGCGTCCTGTATATAGGAAGCAGGACACTGCTGGAAAGGACACTGCTGCTGGGGGAACACTGCGTGTGAAGCTGGGGAGGAG
>PVIJ01020472.1:0-20835 GCA_004024925.1 Scalopus aquaticus | reverse complement strand
GTGTGAGTGTGAGAGTGTGAGAGTGAGTGTGAGTGTGAGAGTGTGAGAGTGAGTGTGAGAGTGTGAGAGTGAGTGTGAGTGTGAGTGTGAGTGTGTGTGTCGTGTCTGTCTGTGTCTGTCTGTGTCTGTGTGTTTCTGCTGTCTGTGTGTCTGTGTGTGTCTGTGTCTGTGTCTGTCTGTGTCTGTCTGTGTGTCTGTCTGTGTGTGTGTCTGTCTGTTTCTGTCTGTGTGTGTGTGTCTGTGTCCGTGTGTGTCTGTGTCTGTGTGTCTGTGTCTGTCTGTGTCTGTGTGTCTGTGTCTGTGTCTGTGTGTGTCTGTGTGTCTGTCTGTGTCTGTGTGTGTCTGTCTGTGTCTCTGTGTGTCTGTCTGTGTCTCTGTGTCTGTGTCTGTGTCTCTGTGTCTCTGTCTTTGTCTGTGTCTGTGTGTCTGTGTCTGTCTGTTTCTGTCTGTGTGTGTCTGTGTGTCTGTGTCCGTGTGTCTCTGTGTCTGTGTGTCTGTGTCTGTCTGTGTCTGTCTGTGTCTGTGTCTGTGTGTCTGTCTGTGTCTGTGTGTCTGTGTCTGTGTGTCTGTCTGTGTCTGTGTGTCTGTGTCTGTCTGTGTCTGTGTCTGTGTGTCTGTGTCCGTGTTTCTCTGTGTCTGTGTGTCTGTGTCTGTCTGTGTCTGTCTGTGTCTGTGTGTCTGTCTGTGTCTGTGTCTGTGTGTCTGTGTCTGTGTGTCTGTCTGTGTCTGTGTGTCTGTGTCTGTCTGTGTGTCACTGTCTGAGAGAGTGTGTCTGAGAGAGTGTGTCTGAGAGAGAGTGTGTCTGAGAGAGAGTGTGTCTGAGAGAGAGTGTCTGAGTGTCTGTGTGAGAGAGAGTGTCTGAGAGAGTCTGAGTGTCTGTGTGAGAGAGAGTGTCTGAGTGTCTGTGTGTGAGTGTGTGTGTGCTTTTGCCCATATGGCTTTGGGACAGACAACCTGACTAAGTAACTGAATTTCTCCAATTTTGCTGTGAAGCTGTGAATATTACAATTTTGTTTTATGGGAAAGGAGCCCCACTTTCTAGCCACGGCTTAATGACAGCAAGGCTTTGGAGAGAGGTATCCGAGGATCTGTGCAGTGGGAAACAAGCTGATACTAGGCTGGACTTTTCACAATTGCATTATGTTTTATTGAAGTCACATTTGTTTTCAGCTCGGGGTATATAATTTAGGGGGTACAGGTTCACACCTCCTCAGTGTATGTCAGCACATCACGTTCACCACCAAACATTGTGCTTCTTATGATTAAATGATTTTCGAGACCAAATTAAACTTCTTCCAAATGGAAGATCTTGCTCAACTTTGTCAGTTCTTGTCTCTCATGAATGTTCAACTCATAAATAAGTAGGAAAAGGGAGTGGGTTGGGGCCTATTTTTAAAAGATACCCACGTTCCTACAACTCTGCCCAAATCTTGGAGTGTGGAGTGCAAGCTGGCTTTCACAACGCTGTTGCCGCCTCAGAAGTACAGCTCAGCAGGACCTCACACTTTCAAAGAATGCCCTAGAACACAAGCACCATTGACCTATCATGACATTGTAGAGTCATCACATTAGTGCACACTTACACCAGGTACTAACCTATGCACTTTACAGATTCTCTTGACCCTCACAGTAGCCCTTTCAGGCGAGGAACAGAGTATGTGTCAGGGTAACAAAGGAAAGATGGAGCTGCCTTTGTTCTCGTTCCTGCCGCTGTGCAGCTAGACCTGGAAATGTCCACTGCAGGCAGGGCAAATGGGTCTGATGAAGGTCAAAACTGAAGGATGTATAAGAATTTTCAGGCCAGGTGAATTGAACTCCAGCTCATACTGGAGTTAAATTGACAATAAAATTTTTGTTCCAGAGAATACAAAGGAAAGAGTAATCAAAATTATTTTCAAGACATCCAGTGTCCATAATGTATACAGTTCAAGGATCAACCGAGAAGCACAAGTATTTTGTGGAACTAAGATGAAAGGGAATTGGCTCCTGATATTTGAAGAGTCACTTATCCAAGATCCCAAAGCTGCTAATCACAACTTAAATCTCTTCCACGTGGCTCCAGAACCCACAATTTCAGGTAGTGCCTCACAGTGCAGCAAGAGCTGGAACCGGTGCTCTCAACAAATGTTTGCTGAATAAATATGTGACCAACCAGTGGAATCAGAATAGGACCGAGGTATTGGAAAAGTCTTGATGCATTTTTGCATAGAAAAGAGAAAAAATACATCACGGCTTTTCCAACACCCCTATAGTTTGGGAGTGTCTGGAAAAATAAGGGTACACCTTGATACTGTGGCATCGATTCTGACACAAGAGGAATTTATAAAATGTTTACATCTTAAATATTTCCTGTATTAATAACAACCTTGGTTGATTATAATCTTACTCTAATAACAACGAGAGTAATAATGGTATACCAAACACCAGAACAAACTAACTTCTAAATGCATTCATTCAGAAAAGCAGCACAAATAGCAATTGTGTGTCTTTTTTCTGAAGCACTTTAGAATTTACTTGGAATTAACCTGGTATGAATGGAATTTCACTGACTCACAAGAGTTCCACCAAGACACACACACGCTCTTTCTGCTCCCTCCTCCTCAACAAAACCATACTTAGATGAACAGAAGGCTTGAAATGAGATATTGAGCAGCTCTTACAGATATAAAGAGGGACTATTACGGGAAGTATAAACTGCTTATGAAATTCTTACAGTAATTGGGGAAAAAATGGGACACATTAACAGCTAAATCCCAGTTCAGTTTACACTTCATTAAATAAAAAATCCTTCAAACATGATAATGGTTCAGAGTGGCTTTTACTCAGCAGAGCAGAGCAGGGGCAAATTCACAGCAGTGGGAACGAAGCAGATGGCCTCGAATCCACAAACATCCAAAGCGCCATAACCACGCTGGTATTTTCCCCAATAGTGTCTAAAATCGATACGGCGCCACTAAAACTGAATGTCTAAAGCGTATTCATACGGAACGCCTGCCACAGACGACCACTGCTGTTAACTCTCTCACACACACCCCTCCTCCGGGTCCCACAACAGCCTGCGGATTGGATTAGAAAGTGTAGTTACCCCTGTGTTAGCGTGAAGAACACGGGCTAAGAGAAATAAGAGAACGTGCTAGCCTCCCGAGTCTGCCAAGGAACCCAGAATTAAAACCTGGGTCTTCCTCACTCTTGCACTCTGCTCTCTGGCCTCTAACCTCCACTGAAGCGAGGAACCCCCACTGATAGAAAATTTGGACAACTACAAAGTCAAAAGGAAAACCACACACCAACTGGGCCCACCTCCATGTCTCCAACAAACCTGCTCTCCCTGCCGGTGAGCGTAAGAAAGGCAAGCTCTTCCCACGCTGCATCTCTGCTACCCCATCATACTGCTCTCTTCTGGCTCAGAGGTTCGGGCTCTTTCTTCCTCATGTCCTGACTGACCTCCCTTTGCTGGCATTGATGCATCAGGAGACTATACTCGCATTCTAGATTCGGGGGGGGGGGGGCACGGCAGCCACTGACCTAGGGCTCCCAAGTGGCTAAACCATGGCACAGGTGTTCCACAAGCAAACACGGGCTTGCCGAGGGCAGGCAACAAACGAGTTGATCAGGGCAAGAAATACCTCACTGCTCAGGCCGGCCATTCAGGCCGTAAGTGGGTCTCCAGGGGCAAGCGTCTCGATACATTGCTCTCACCTGTTTGCTCCAGGTGCCCTTTTAAGTTGTATGTGCCAGCTGGGGCGGGGAGGCTGAGGTCCGGGGCCCCCGCTCTGTCCCGTGATGATGAGTACTCTGCCTTTCCGCTGTCCTGCGCCACTTCCTTTGCAAAGCTGAAAGTTTGAAGGCCACGTGGTCAACGTCAACCATCTTGCCCTCTTCCCACTTTCTTCAAAATAAATCCACTAGGCCAGGCCTGGCAGCGTCTGGGTTTATGGTCATAGTCTCTGCTCATTGCCATCTTCTGTCCCACACCTTTGCCCAGTGAGGCCAGCAGACTCTCCCTCCAGGACTTCACATGTGAGCACTGACCCCCTTTGCAGCCAGCGTCCCCCCTCAACTGGTACCCCTAGACTGGAGCAAGGCCTCTGTTCTGAAGTTGGGTAGAGCTGAGTATTCAATTTTAAGTCCCTGCCACAGGCCTCATTCTCCTCGTCAGCAAGGGTGAGGCCATAACGGCCGCCCCAGCCTCGTTTGAGGTGTCCGGCAAGTTGTCCAGCACACAGAGGACAACTTCCAGAGTCCCCTTCTCTCCTTCAATCTGGAGTCCTACTGCTGCCCAATCCCTGAGTCCCAGGCCTTCCCCCAATGCCCTGATGTTGGAGGGGGCACCAGGTGGGTGCTCCCTGGGTATCCCTGGACTTACCCGCCTTTCTCTAGGGTGCTGGTCACGGTACAAGGGGGGGCGTCTTCCTCACTCTGGCTCCAGCCTCCTTGTCTCTTAGCCCATCCTGCCTCCAGCTACATCTGCGAAAGGAACAGTATTTTGAGCTCCCAAATTCCCTATTACTTTATTCAAGTAAGATAATGAAACTCTGCTGTGCGATCTATGAAATGGGTACAAATATTCTGTATTCACTGAAGGCAGAGGTGGAATGCTTGTTACCCTATACCGTTTTATACAGAATACATAATATGCATGTTATAAAATGATGTCACGTATATGACATTCACAAATACAGTATTATCCTACATAAATTTGACTTAAAATTAATATAAGAGCGATAACAGTCTACTAACTAATAAATGATTTTTATTGGATTGTTTAGAATATTTGTGTTTGGGCAAGATTTGGATGGCTCAGGTGGCTTTAAAAAGCTATCCAATGACATCGAGTTGTTCTCATTTGATAAAAATTTCCAGCCATAACTTGAGCCATAAAAATCATGCCGTAGCTCGACTAATAGCAAATGCCTTAGGGGCCTCCCTGGTGCCTCAACCAGTTAAGTCACAGCACTGTGACGCTATCCAGAGCCACTGCAGCATGAGTTCGATACCCGGCCAGGGAGCGTCCCACAGGGCGCAGCAGACCTCTCCTGCCTCGCCCGCTGCTCCCCTCAGCAGTGTATCTCAGTTCATCTGCCTGTTCTGCTCCCCGCTCTGTCTCTGGTGAATCCTCTCGCCTCCCTCTCACACCTCTGGCCGACACCCCAGCTTGTATGCATAAATAAATAAACTTTTTTAAAAAAATAGTGAGTGTCTTTGAGAAGGCAGATTGCAAGAGGGAGGAGAGGTGAGGCGGGCAGCATTCTATCGTCGCTTTATACTATTCACGTGATCTAAACTTGGATTTGTACTGCTCTTCTTTACAAAGTCAGGAGTCTATCAGGGATGTTTTTGTTTTCTTCTTTGTATGCTGTGTTTAAAGGCATCACGAATGGATGTATATGTTAGTGATGTATAATGTACATTATATACAGTGCATGATATTTTATGTGCATGATTTCAATAGTTTTTTGAGGAACAATAAACAAGATACAGCCATTCGATGAATTCTAATATATGAGCACACCCACGAAATTATCATCACAATCAAAATAGTTACATATCTCCCCCCACAAATATTCCCATGCCCCTTGGCAAAACCTTTCTTCTCACTCTGTCCATCCCATCCCAAACAACCACTGATGGGCCTTCTGTCGCTAAAGATTATCTGGCCTGTCTAGAATTTTCTATAAATGCAATATAGAAATGCAATCATACGTACTTTTTCCTGTCTGACTTCCTTCACACCACACAATTATTTCGATGTTCGGTCATGTTGTTCTATGTATCGGTAATTTATTCCTTTTTATTGCCGAACAGTTTTTCACCTTAGGAATATATCAAATTTGTTTCCAGTTTGGGCTTAGTATAGGTGGTTATAAATGAAGCCGCTATGAAACAGTTGCATACAAGTCTTAGACTTTCTCCCGCGTAAACACCTGGAATGGAATTGCTAGGCAATATGGTAGTATATCTTTTCTTCATAAAAATATCTGTCCAAATCTTTTATCTGCTTCAAATACTTTGTTCACATTTTTTAAAAACTGAATTATCCGATCATGGAAATTTAGACTTCCTTACATACTGGATTTAAGGCCTTTATCAGATATGTGATTTCCAAATATTTTCTCCCTGTCTGTGACTTACCTTTTTTTTTCAACAGTGTTTTGGAAGAACAGAATCTGTTAATTTTAACAAAATCAGTTAATCGACTGGGTTTGTGTTTTAATAAAGCTCAGTCGTCTTCTCCGTCTCTCTTACAAACCACACAGAACATTTCGGTTTCTCCCGTCCCCGGATGCGCAGGGCTTCCCCCAATCTCAGCGATTCTCACAAGCTGGGTTTCCTGCCATTTCACTCAATTCTGACACTCTGTAGCTGCAGGTAGCCTCAGGTCAAGGGCTGAGGTTGAGGGCTCAGTTCCGGGGGGGCCTGCCCCCCCACTTCAGAGGCCAATTGCCTGTAGTTCACAGCTCACGCATAACTTCTGTTCTACTTGGCTGCAAACTGGAGGTTCTTACGACCTCCCACTTTGGATTTGATTAACTCGCTAGAGCGGCTGACGGGACTCGGGAACATTCGCTAAGGTGACTGGTTTATTAAAGGCTGTGATAAAGGACGCTTTTACAGCAAGATGAAAAGATACACAGGGGAGATCTGGAAGCATCCTGACCCGGGAGCTTCTGCCCCATGGAGTGGGAGTAGGTCCTTCTCCCGGTCCATGGACGTGCTCATGACCCACAAACAATCTGAACCCTGAATTTCTGGGATTTTTACGGAGACGACATCACGAAGGTGTGCTAGATCATTAACTCCATTTCTTAAGAGAGTGAGGTGGGGCTTAAAGTGACAAGCTTCTAATCAAGGGTTGGTCTTTCCGGTGGCCGGAGCCCACCCAGAGTTAGAACAAAAGACATTCCTATCACCCAGGAAATTACAAGGGTTTCGGGAGCCTTGTCAGGAAGCAGGGTCAAAGAGCAAACACTAGAACAAAAGGTGCTCCTGGTGCTCTTATCTCTTAGGAAATTCCATGGGTCTTAGGGGCTCTGCGCCAGAAGTACAAGACCAAATATATATTTCTTATTGCAAATCGTAAGACCACAGCTTGCTTTGGTGGTGTAGCTAGGACATCTTGATCGAATCCCAAGACACAAAGGTTGTCCTCTCTGTTTTCTTCTGGAAGTTTCATAGTTTTAAATTCAGCCTTAGCTCTTTTCGATTTAGATCCTTTAGATCTGGAGTTAACTTTCGAATTAATTTTCCTTTATTGAGTGAGGTATGGCTTGATATTCTTTTTATTGTTTTGATAAAAATATCCACTGTTTGAGCAACACTTGTTGAAAAGACATCCACTTTCCCCTGAATTGTCTTTGCATTTTGATTGAAAGTCAACTGACCATATTTATGGATCTATTTGGGGACTCTACTATGCTCCATTGATGTATTAAATATTGATGTTAATATGAGACTGCACTGATGACTCTACATTTATAAATTCTTTCAGTCAGGAATGTAAACCCTCATTGTCTTTCCCAGCTTTCCAAAATTGATGGGTTACTTTAGGTCCTTTCCGTTCGCATATAAATTTTATAATCAACTTGCTAATTTTTACCAAAAAAAAAAAATCTCACAGTGATTGATTGTGATCATGTTAAGCTTAGAGATCGATTTGAGGAGAATCAACATTTTAGCAACACTGACTCTTTCAATTTTAGACCGTGGTTGATCTCAGAATTATTTAGATCTTCTTTGATTTCTCTTTTCAACATTTTATAGTTATAATAGCACAGGTGTTGCATATATATTAAATATAACCTTAAATATGTCATATTTTTATGCCATTGTAAATTGTATTTTTGTTTAATTTTCTTTTTCAATTGCTCATTTCTGATACATAGAAATGCAATAGATTTTCAGACACTGACATCACATTCTGCCACCTTCCTAGAGTCATTTATTATTTACAGAAGCATTTTGATAGAATTCTTAGGGTTTCCAGCATAAATGATTATGTTGTCTGTGAATGAATCTGGCTTTATTTCTTCTTTTCTAATCTCCACGCTTTGAGCTTTTTTTCTTTCTATTGCACTGACTAGCGCCTCCAAATACATATTAAATAAAGGCGGTGAGAGTAAACATCTTGGCTTTCATCAGCCTTGGGGAGAAAGTATTCAGTCTTTTATCATTAAATATGATATTGACTATAGTTTCTGTTTCAGACGCTCTTAGCGAGGTTAAGTAAGGTCCTTCATGGATCTAAATTACTGAGATTTTTATCATCATTGAAGATTGAGTTTTGTCTAATGCTTTCCCCAAGCCTGTTGAGATGATCATGCGATCTTTCTCTCGAGTTGAGCAAAACAGTCACTTATCTTGATGGGTTTTGGAATGTTAAGCCAACACTGCATTCTTGGAACCAGTCCCACTTAGTCAGAATGCACTATCTTCTTTATAAGTTAGTGGATTCAATTTGTTAAAATTTTTCTTATAACTTTTGTATTTATGTTTATGGAAGATACTGTTCTGTACTTTTCTTGTTATGCTCACTTAGACAAATTTGATGTAATCAGTAGTTCATCCACTTACCATTTATGGATGAATGCAAAGAGCAAGACTTAGAAGTTCAGGGGTGTGTGAGCATATCACTACACCCATAAAATTTTAGTTCCCAGCATGCTTTCCTCAAGGTTTTGTGACATTTATTGACAATAACATCCCAGATGAAGGGAAAAAAGGAAGGAAATTACCAAAATTTTAATAGTACTTCCTCTGGGTAGAATTATGGGCCTCTACACATTTGAGGGAAGTCCTTTAACGGAAAGGAAGACATGAAAATAAACAAATAAAAAGCAGGTTTTAGAGAAAATAGAGGCAAGAAGACGTTTTAAAGTTCTAAATATTTTCATAGTGACTGAAGAATAAATTGCAGCTGGCTGACAAGATGAAGATCAAATGAAAAAGGGACAGAGAACAAGAAATAAATCATGTAAATTTTTATCGGGTAAATCAATGATCCTAATCTTATAAAGTGGGTGTATTAGCCTGCTAGGGCTGCCATAACAGAAAACCACAAACTGGGTGGTTTAAACAACAGAAATGTGTTTCTCATCGCTCGAGAGGCTGGAAGAGCAAGATCAAAAGGTCAGAAGATTTTCTTTCTACTGACAGCTCGGTCCTTGACCTTGCAGATGGCCATCTGCTTGCTGTGTTCTCACATAATCTGTACTCTTGGTGTCTGTTCTTATAAGAACACCAGTCATAGGGCCTCCCTGGTGGCGCAGAGGTTAAGTGCTGTGCTGTGGAGCTGTCGGCAGCGGCGGCGACACGAGTTCGACGCCCGGCCTGGGACATTCCCACATGGTGCAGCAGACCTCTCCTGCCTCGCCCGCTGCTCCCCTCAGCAGTATATTTCCGTCAATCTGCCTGTCCTGCTCCCCACTCTGTCTCTGGTGAACCCTCTCACCACCCCACGCCTCTGGTCTGTACCCCAGCTTGTATGCATAAAAAAAAATAGAACACTAGTCATATTGGATTAAGAGCTAGCCTTATGACCTCATTTGGTCTTTAATCATCTCCTTAAAGGTCCCTTCTCCAAATACACTCATACTGGTATTAGAGCTTCAACATATAAATTTGGAGGCAATACCATTAGTTCACAACAAATTAGTTTATAACAGTGGGGACTTAAAAAATTTGGCTGATAGTGAATGGAAAAGAAATAAAGGCATGTATATTTATTTAAGGAACTTAATACTTGAGGAATTTAAAATACTACACATTATATTAGAGCATCTAGAGAGGCAAAGGTGGAACTAGACTTGAATCTTCATCTTGGAAAGCAGAAAGTTGGTAGAGTATATTCTGAATTTATAAATTAAGAAGCAGTAGAAGCAGCACCTTATGCTGTCAGAATAAACAACTAGAAGAGTTGTTTTGTGACAGTGTTTGTGCCTCTCACGGAGGCCGCTGGCACAGTCTGGGGAGAGCCAAGCAGACGGTGTGCCCAGCGCTGCCCAGATTGGCCAACAATGAAGGCAAGATGGCTAACGGCGATCCCCCAAGTCCGAAGGGCAAGATGTCTGCCTGCATCTTCGTGTAGAAGGAACAGAAGAAGAGAAACCCAGAGGTCCCTGTCACCTTTGCAGGATTTTCCAAGAAATGCTTGGAGAGGTGGGAGGCAACATCTTAGAAGTCTATATTTGATGCAATGGCAAAGGCTAATAGAGGAGCATCTGTGCCAGTTCAGGGAGGCAAGAAGGACCCCAATGCCCTCAAATGACCACCATCTAGATTCTTCCTGTTCTGTTCAGAATTCTGCCCTAAGATCAAATCCACAGCCATGGGGTCTCCATCAAAGACCTGGAAGTCAAACTGAGTGAGATGTCGAATGACTCAAATGACAGGGGAAAGCGACCTCACGTCAAGGATCCCGGGAGCTGAAGAGAGCACGGGGCTGCGGTGTCACTCGCCTCAGATTGTCTTGATGAGACATAGAGTGAGGCTGCCTTCTGCGGCCCTTCCTAGCTGTGGACACAGGGGGAGGGGGCAGCTGGCCTGAGAAACGGCTGGATGCTTTTTAGTTCAGAGTCATAGTTTTTTTTGTTTTTGTTGTGTGTGTGTGTGTGTGTGTGAGCGTGCGTGTGTGCGTGTGTGTGTGCGCACACGCCCATTTAACATTTATTTATGAATATAAGAGCTGGGGTATAGGCCAGAGGTGTGTGGGGGGTGAGAGGATTCACCAGAGACAGAGTGGGGAGCAGAACAGGTCGATGGGCTGAAATCCACTGCTGAGGGGAGCAGCAGGCGAGACAGGAGAGGTCTGCTGTGCCATGTGGAAAGCTCCCTGGCTGGGGATCGAACTCCTGCTGCAGTGGCTTTGGACAGCTTCATAGTGCTGAGACTTAATCCCTGGTGCTACCAGGGAGGCCGCCAGAGTCATAGTTTTAAACTGCTTTTGAACCAACTGCAGAACCCTCATTGTCAGTCAAGCAGAGAGCCACTGGCCCACTGGCCAATGAGCATTCACGAACCTTCTGTGCTACATAACTTGCCACATTCTGTTACTTTCTGGTATGTTTAGAATCCTAAAATGGTTTCAAAGTTTCGTAAACAGTATTCCATTTTTAAAAGGTAAAGGAGTTAAAAGTCCTTTTCCTTGGCAGGTGTCAGAGAGGCATGTTTTCTGTCTCATTAGGAACCTCTCCTTACAATTTTAGCCACATGCATGTATTTGACTTTAAAAAATAAGCAAAACAAAACCAAAAAACTCCCCCCTAACTCTGGCTTCTTCATCTGCTCTATTTGTTTCCCTCCACCTTGGCTCTCCTTCGATAGCGGCCATGTCAGCTCTCCCTCTGCCCTTCCAGTTTCCTCTCCTGTCCTCCCTCTCTGGCTTTATCTTTGTGTATGATTATTTCCACAATCAGACTGTAGGTTGTTTTGAAGACTTATCTATGGCTCACATCCAATGCAGGAACACGAACTGGTACATGTTCATGCTTAGGGGCTATTTGCTCAATAAATACAGATCGTGTTATGCCTCTGAGCAATTTTGCTCAGAAACACATCATCGATCGTCTTTGACTCCTTGAAACCTGTGCATCAAGTCTTATCAGCATCATTTTAAAACAAAATACCTATTATATGTTTTTATTTCCATTATACATTTACAAAAGTGATACTAGAAAATGCTATTGAAAATGTCTAGAAAAATCCACCTTTCTGTAACTGAAATGTAAGGTTCTCTAGCTTATATGTATCTTCTGTTTCACTCATTCAACTGCTGATTTGTCCTCAGCGGGCTCTACTACATGCAAAGTTCTTCATAAATGCATCATTGTGAAAATCATGTTTGTATGCTCAAGAAGATTATAAACTGCCCTCAGATCTGGAAGTCAAGGTTAGAATTCTAGAGGCTATACAGGTGCCTTTGCCTTGACAAAATTCATAGCTTTGATGAACACTAAGTCAGAAATTAAATATTTTGTCAAATAGATTATCTTCCCTCATTGCTTAATGCTGATAGCTCAGAAATCTTTTCTGTGTTTCTGGTTCATGCTAACTTGTCAGCAGTTCTGGTTCAAAGTTCCCTGCCAGTTCCAACCTTGTCTTTAAGTGGTTAACAATCTGTGAACAATATTATTGTTATTCCTTTCAGGTATGTGAAGGTCAGAGGGTCTTTGACGGAAGAAGATGGTCTTTTCTGGTGCAGTCTGTTGGGTATTAAAGAGGGACTGAAGCTCCTGGTTTGGGAGCAAGATAGCCTGTGACTTCTACACCTGGGACTGCACCTATGTCTGGTTCCCAACATCTAGAACCTCAGATTCTCAGGCTATCCCAGAGTCTCCAAGGGTCAGATCAGGATGGCGGGAAAGTATAGACAAAATACATTCTGCTCAGAACAGCCCCCTCCCCATGGGCTTGCGCTAACTCCAAGTATTCTGTTATTCAAAAAATAACTTCATAACTGACCTTCCTTTCATATTATTTCCAAAGACGTGAGCTCTATTGTGAAATTCTAGCTTCGAATAGACATAGAAACACATATTGAAATGCATTGTGTCCCAAGCGATAATTGATAATTGTATCGACATCATTGATTACTTCTGTTCTTAAAGTATCTTCTTAAGGTTCCCAATAACACACT
Organism: Scalopus aquaticus; assembly: GCA_004024925.1. Taxonomy (NCBI): domain Eukaryota; kingdom Metazoa; phylum Chordata; class Mammalia; order Eulipotyphla; family Talpidae; genus Scalopus; species Scalopus aquaticus. The sequence continues at coordinate 8,204 of PVIJ01020472.1, read as the reverse complement.
CTGCTTCTCTATACTTTGCTTATCAGATGCCTGTCCTCTAATGCTGAAGCTTCCCTGGGATTCCTCTTTCACTCTACATTTTCTTAAGATCACCAATTCCATGTCTCTATAGGCTATGTTACACACACACACACACACACACACACACACACACACACACACACACACCCCAACTCTCATTTGCTTCTCTAATTGGCATCTCAAACTGAACAAGTTCAAAACTAAATTCCTTATCTTCCCTCCTCAATAGCCATCTCTCACGAGTTTCCCCATCTTTGTAAATGGTACGTTCAACCACTCCATTACACAAAACTGGACTCTGGGAGCTGGACAGTGACCCCTTCCCTCCCTTTCATCCTCCATGTCCAATCTATTACCAAATATGATTGACACTAACTCTTAGATATAGAGCTTCTTCCTTTTCTTCCTCATGTCTCTTGGTTTTAACTACCATTATTTCTTGCCTTAACTGCAGCAACAACCTTCTAATTAGTGTCCTTTAATCTTTGTTTCTTTACAGTCCCTTTAACAAATCAGTTAAAGTGACATTTTAGACTATAAATCAGATCACGTTAATCCTTAATGTCCTCTCAGTGATGTCTCGTGGCACTGTGAGTGAAATCCAGAATCTTCCCATGGCCCGTGAGGATCTGAGTGCCGTGACTTCTTCCTTGTCTGGCTTTATCTTAAACTGCTAATTCCTTACTCGCCATCTAGTAGCCACTTCGAGCTACTCAGACTCCTCTGAGAGGCCCTGCTCTTCCTGTCTAATTTCTTTGTACTTATAAAATCCAAGTGGGCAGGGACTGTATCTTTCTTGTTCTCAGTTAAATACCCAGGCCCAGACAAGTATAAATGCTCAATAAATATTTCCTACATAAATGAGCGAACGTTATTTTCTCTATTTAGGCTCTTCTTCCCTCACTTATTACCTGAGTCAATCTTACTTATCTTTTAAATCTAATATCACTTCAACAAAGTCTTTCTGCTGACTACCCTTCACCTCACTCTTCCTTCTGAGGCAACAGCCCTCACTGCCTGGGTGTAGGGGTGAGCAGTAATCTCGGCTGGACCAAATTCCTAGTATCCCATCCCTCTTGTCCACATGAATCCCGCCCCCCGCTCAGACTACCCTGTCTGGACACGCCCTTGGCTCAGAATGTTCCACCACCATGCGTCACATTCCCTGGTGTGGAGAGAAAGCTTGTGTGGAGTAGAAGAGAAAAAGGTCACCTGAGAGAGACATGGAGAGATGGAACAAAGACAGAGAATTCAGACAGTAACTAGTTTCTGGATCTCATCATTTAGTCTCGAGGGCTTCTCCAAGCCTGGATTGTCAGCAATTTCTTCTTCCCATGAGTTACCCCAATGATTTTTCAATCAATTCCTCCTTTTTCCTTAAACTAGTTCAAATTGGGTTTCTGTTATTTGTAATTGAAAGACTCCTGACTAGAACACACTCCTTGACCTCCCAGTCTAGCTCAGGTCCTCCTATTCTACTCCTTAAAACACCCTGTGCTTTTCCTTCATGGCACTTAACAGAATTTCTAAGTGTGTGTTCACTTGTATGCTTATTTGTCTTCTATCTGTATCGCTACAGATGACAGAGAACTTATTTATTTTGTTCATGACTTTTTATCTAGCACACAGTAGAGTGCTTTACAAGCACTGCTAATTTTTAATAAGCACTCAATAAATATTTGTAGAACTAATGACTAAATAAATGACTTTGTGGTTGACTAAATATGAAGAGGAACTAGAAAGGGGGGCGGCTGGGGATGGATCCACATTTTCTGGCTTCACCGACAGGGCAGAGTATAGTATCACTGACTTGTATTGAGACCATATGAAGAGGAAGAAATGGAGGAAGAACATGAGTTGTGTTTTGGACACGCGTTTGGGCTGCCCATGTATCTGTGGCACTGAGGGGCTTTCTAAGACATAGGGGGGTCTGTCTCCAATTTAGAATAGAGGTGTGGAGTGGAGGACAGATTCAGGAGGTCTGTTTCAGAAGGTCTTGGATAACAGAGAACTTTGCAAGTTTTGGGGGGGAGATGACATCCTCTGGGAAACATGAAACGTAGTCTTGGCCTGATGACTAAGAAGAGGGCCCTGAGGGACACCCTTTCAGGTTGGCCTAGATCCAGAGCTGCCTGCAGGTCCTGGGTGTCTGTTAATTCCTGGCTTCCACCAGGGTCACAAGCGCCACGAAGCTTAGTGGCAGGTTTTGGGGATTCTCTGGGAAGAGAGAGGTATGAGGCTGAGACCAACAGCCTAGACCTGTCTGGTGGATGAGTGTCTCCAGAGCATGGCGGTGCTGCCACCTGGGCATGTGTGTCACTTATGTCCATCTGCTCAGAACTCTGTGTCCTCTACCGGGGACGAAAGGCATCTGATACGTGCAGGAACTCTGAGTACTTTTCCACATGGGCTCCCGTGTAACATTTAACCTTCTGAGATAGGAACTATGATTCTCATTTTACAGAAGAAGAATCAGAGGCTTGAGAAGGTAAATGACTTGCTGTGAATCCAACACCAGAACCATGTTCAGGGCACATAACTCTAGCAACAAGACCTCCCCATATTCCAAGCTTCTCCATCTCCCTGGGGAGAGGGAGAGCAGATCAGTTGCGCAGGTGCTGTAGGAACAGAAGGCCCCAGAGGGCAAAGCCAGAAGCCTGAACATTAATTGACGGTGAGCTCTTGCCAAGCCCACTTCTCCAGGGAGAGTGAGAGCAAGGTCGGCAGATTCATCTCATGCTGGAATCTCTCCCTTTGATGTGATCGGTTGATCTGCAGGTTGACTCCCGTGCTCCTTGCCGGTCCCCTGGTGGACAACCTTCCCTGTAGCTTTCCAGGTTTCCCGTGCCCTTGGGAAAAGCAGCTCCTCAAGGGGTCTCCTTGGTTTCCCCTGGAAGGTCACGGCGAACAGAGGCCCAGCACGCTGAGCTGAGCAGCATTGGGGATTCTTCTAATTCTGGAAGCAGAATAACTCATCTGGGGCAGTAACGTTTCTGGAAATTTAAAAGCAGCAGCCCCAACTGAAAAAATCCTCTTCAAAGAAAAAACAATTTTTGGAAAGATGAGTCGGCTTTCAAGTCCTTTTTGAATGTCATTGTTGATCTCAAGCCATTAATTTAGAGTCATAAAACATGTTATAACTCAGTTTGTTTCAAAATTTATCACATCTGGCATATTTGGAGACAAGCAGGCCTAGGGAAAAATGGAAAAAATAGAGAAGAGAGAAGGGGGTCTCCACATCTCCCCCTGCGTTTTCCAAGAAAATAAAACTAATTCTCAGGAAAAAAAAAAATCCTCCTCAAATTTTATTCAGTCTAACACTTATGGCTCACAAAAGCAACTCCCCTGGTCGATACCTGCCTAGCACGTATTTCCACACTGGAGCTAAGAGTGTATTATCCTTGTGCGTTCCCCCCAAAACCAGGGCCCATCAGGCCAAGGGGCCCTCACTGCCTGAGTAGTGCAACCACACCCAAACCGATGCCTTTTCCAGAAACAAAGAGGGTGGAGTCCTAGATACAAATGCCAATCTAAATCTCTAATGGAGGCATATGCAGATAAATCTCCTAGGGCATTCTTATCCCTGTTTTATAGACTCATAATTCAACAAACTTTTATGTGGTTTCTGCCATGCTAGGAAACAAACTTAGGGCTGGAGATACAAACGCTGACCCTTCCCTAGTGTTTTCCCTAGAGGATTTCATAGCCCAGAGGGAGAAGCCAACAAGCAAATCCATGATGACAGAGGTGTGCGCAGGGAGCACCTCTATGCATGACTACAGGAAGGGGTAGTCAGGGAAGACTTCCTGGAGAAGGGCCACCTGAACCATCGCCAGGTGGACCAAAAGCAACTAACCAGCAGAGTAGAGGTGGGGGACATTTCAGATGAAGGGAGCAGCACATGCAAAAAAAGAAAAGAGAGAAGTTAAAGAAAGAGCACTGGGCATGTTTTCTGGTGACTTGAGCCATCAAAGTAAAGAAGGAAAGAACCAAAATGAGATTGAAGAGGAAGGTGATTAACCCAGAATGAAAGGATTGCATTGTTGGAGTTTTGCAGGAGTCAACAAATGTTTTCTGTAAAGTAATAGATAGTTTAGTTTTCAGTGGGGAAATCACATGATCTCTGCTGCAGCCACTAAGCGCTGCTGCCACCGCATAATAAGATCCATAAACAACATGTAAAGGAATGAGCATGGCTGTGCTCCAAAAATCTTTATTTGCCAAAACAGGTGATTGGCCAGACTGGCCTGTGGATCTATATTTTCTAGACCTCACAATCATCCAGAAATGGGCTGACCAACTCTTCCCAACGACTTCCAGGACTCATCCCAACGACTAAGCCCAGGACCTCCCCAATTTCAGCACTAAAGATTTCATAACCTGGAAAATCTCCTAGTCCCAGGTAAACTGGACAATTGGCCACCTTACCTGGGAGGCAAGTTTAAAAATACAGAATGTTGATGCCACAACAACCTCAATGAGTGGAGATCAACTGGGGGCTACAGGTGATGGGGCGCTCAGGTAGGCAAGAAAACGGTCGGACTTCTAAGTCAGAAGGTGCGCTCTCAAGGCAGGAATATTTAAGTATCCAAATATTCCCACCCTAACAGCTGAGAACTTGGTCAACAAGGCCCTTTGAGAGGCTAGTTTATTCCCACAGCAGCACCTGGACTGAGGTTAGACATTAACCTGATTACATAAGTGTTTTTCTCTAAGTAATTACTGCCCACTAGAGATAGAGGGAGGGTCCACTAAATCCAGCTGTTGGTGGCCTTGACCAGACATTGGAAGCGTGGGCCAGAGGAGCCACCTCCTTGCTCCCAAAGAGAGCAAGCTCCCAGGCCAAGGGGAGAGTCGCGATTGTCTCCAGCAGCCACATACAAACCAACGCTCCTGCAAGAAATGAAGCGGGGAGCAAATCCCAGGCGGGAGTCACAATCCACATTTCCAGCTAAGGCACATGTACAGATAAAGAAAATAAGCAAAGGGGAAGATAAAATTTTGAGCCCAGCTGTCCATTTTTGGAAGCTTTTCATGGTCAACCCTTATCAGCAATAGCTCTGAAAAACTAGAAGTGAAATTTTCCCTTCTGAAGCAACAGGTGTTTGACTTCTGTTCAGAAATGGCAACTGTTTGATTTGGGCAAACAAAGAGTTTGCAGTAAAAGGACTAACAGTACTCTTTACTTTCCTTAATCAATCTCTTTTTAATTTAGCTTCGTAGCCATGAGAGAATTTTCCATTTCATTACAAAGAGTGCTTGCTATCTTCTGGACTACTCCTTTCCAAAACAGGTGGGTCTGACTCGGAAAACGTCAGTCTATGAAAACCCTAGCCCACAGCGCCGATAACGTGGATCCATAAAGCTTCTTGACATTTAAAATAGGTGGTCCTTTGTACCTGGCTAGTTTAGGAACAATGAGACACATAAACTCTTTGGCCAGAATTTTCTGGTTCTTGCTGAATGGAGAGCAATAAGAAAGGAAGCCAAGATATTGTCTTAAGCAACAGGGAAATAAGTAGTATTAGGGTCCCAGGCAGCAGAGCTTAGGGAGTGAGATCCAGAACTATAAGACTGTATTCCTGAAGCCAAGGAAGTTCATAAACCGATGTGACTTCACCAAAATGTGAAAGAAATGGCTTTTTAATCACACTGTCTCCCTTGGGAGCTCTGTTCTGCTTCTCATTGGCGGGGTGACTTGGGCATTATCAACAACTTACCCATGTCTCAGTTTCCTCATCTGTGAACTTGACATACTAATAATAATCCCCCCTAGGGTTGTTGTGAGGATAAAATATGATAATGTACGTAAAGTGCTCGGTATCCATATAATAAATGCCAGCTATACAGTTACTGCACTGGCCAACACCCCTACGGGCCCAGGGTCTCTCATTAGTGAAGTGGGGGTGGGGGAGACCCACATCTTTTCAGTTACTTGTTCTCTGCCACATGTAGAAAAATAAAAAGGAAGGGAAAGCAGGACTGTGTGGGCACCAGACCTCACTCCCAGGACAATTCTTTGCAAAATAGCTGCATGTCTGGAGTCCATATAAACAAGACGGGGCATCTATTTCAGAATAAATGAAGAGAGAAACGGGAGAGACTTCGTGAGGGATAGTACAGGGTAGCCAGAAATAGAACATCCATGGTACTCTCCTACTTTAAAAGCCAACTGAGAAGCTAAGCTATTGGACATTATAAGGAGGCATGAGCTCTGACCTCTTTGCTGAATATCTTATTGTTCTATCAGGACAGTATCTGATAAGAATTAAGCCTACCCACTGGCATTCTTATTGTGTAGAATGTGAATTATTAGCAAAGGGAATAATACACGGGATGTAATTTTTACTGTCAAAGAAGAATGGGCTGATGCAGTGATAATGGAAACAACCTGAGGAAAAAAGGCCACGTAACCTCCAACTAGTGGTGGCTTTCCAAATGGCCTTCTATAACCATCACTTCTACCCACAAGGTGAAGCTAGTAGGACTGTCGCTAGTGGTGCTCATTTATTGCAGGTGTTACCGACACCTACCACCTTCCAAGTTGTAAGATTTGTACTCGGGAGACAGAAATCTTTCTTAAAAGCCTGCAATAGGTGGGGTACGTCCTGTTAGGGCCCCACAGCTCCCAGAGCATGTGTGGAGGTGGCATCGATGACACACGACAATATATTTTCAGTGCTGCTAAGGCGGGCGTGTGCACAGGCTGCGACGGAGAACCTTCCAGAGGCAGCTGGCCAGATGGGGAGGGGTCAAAGAAAGCCCCCAGGGTAAGCGATAGCTGCGTGGAGTTTTGAAGACAATATATATGTAGGTAAGATAAACAGATAAGAGTTTTTGCCATGAAGAAACAGAATGTAAGTGCTCACAGTGAGACCTGGAACACTTTATCATTTCTCTAAAACTGAATTTGAATTACAGAGTGAGGAGGCCTGGGAGCTGGAGACACAGATGAGGTCGTGGCGGGCCCCCCTGGTGGCGCAAGGGGTTAAGTCTCAGCACTACGAAGCTACCCACAGCTACCGCATCATGGGATCGATCTCTGGCCAGAGAGCTTCCCACCTGGTGCAGCAGACCGCTCCTGTCTCCTCACTGCTCCCCTAAGTGGTGTACTTCAGTCAATCCACCTGTTCTGCTCCCCACTCTGTCTCTGGTGAACCCTCTCACCGCCCCACGCCTCTGGCCTGTACCCCAGCTTGTATGCATAAATAAATAAATCTTAAAAAAAAAAGAAAACTGGACTTCCCTGGTGGCACAAGGGGTTAAGTCTCAGCACTATGAAGCTGTCAGCAGCCACTGCAGCACGAGTTCAATTCCCAGCCAGGGAGTTTCCCACAGGGCACAGCAGACCTCTCCTATCTCCCCGCTGCTCCCCTCGGCAGTGGATTTCAGTAGATCTGCCTGTTCTGCTCCCCACTCTGTCTCTGGTGAATCCTCTTACCACCCCACGCCTCTGGCCTACACCCCAGCTTGTATGCATAAATAAATAAATCTTTAAAAAAGGAATGAGGTCGTGGCGAGTCCTGTAGGAAGAGAGCCTTGTGCAAGGGCGTGGTAGTGAGATGGACACTCTCCTGCCACCTCAGAGGACCGCAAGAACAGTTCGGGGAAAGGCAATGGAATGGTCCAAATTACATTTTAGATCTATGGTATTGACCTAAATAGAGAAAATAAACTTGTAGTGGTTACCAGCAGGGAAGCGGAAGGGGTACAGGTAAATCAGGCAAAAGGGGTCGGTTATAGGGTGAAGGACAGAAGGTAACTTTTCGCAGTGGACTTAACGTAGTCTATCCAAATGTTGATTTTTTAATGACACACACCTGAAATTTATGTTCTAGTGCAACACTACTTCCATGGAAAAACTTGTTTAAGGATGGAGGTGTGACAAAGGTGACAGAATGAACTCTGTGAGGTAGGGGGGCTACCTTGGAGAGCTTTGTCAGGGAAGCCTCTCCAAGGGGGAGTTCTAAAGGATGCGTGGGGGGCTGCAGAAGGAGGTGGAGGAGGAAGGGTGTGCACCTGTTCCTCGAGGGCAGGTGCAAGGAAAGGCAAGAGATGACCAGACACTGGTGTTCAGTAAACGTGTGGGTAGGAGCTGAGGGCGAGCTGGTGGTGGCTTTCATGCAGGCTGCAACTGGGCAGTTCAAGCGTTTGTTCCTGGCAGGTGGGGAAGGGAGGGAGAG
>PVIJ01020471.1:0-20836 GCA_004024925.1 Scalopus aquaticus | reverse complement strand
TTTGCATCAGTATTCATTAGGGAGATTGGTCTGTAGTTTTCCTTTTTTGTATTGTCTTTGTCTGGTTTTGGTATTAGAGTAATATTTGCTTCATAGAATGTGTTTGGTAGTACTCCTTCCTTCTCGATTTTTTGAAAGAGTTTGTGTAATATAGGGACTATTTCGTTTTTGAATGTTTGGTAGAATTCATTTGTGAAACTATCTGGTCCTGGGCTTTTGTTTTTGGGGAGGTTTTTAATTACTGGTCCAATTTCACTACTTGTGATTGGTCTGTTTAGGTGTTCTATATCTTCTTTGTCTAGCTTTGAGTGATTGTATAGTTTTAGGAATTTGTCCATATCCTCTAGGTTGTTATACTTGTTTCCGTATAGCTGTTTATAGTAGTCTCTGATTATTTTTTTTATTTTTGCTGTGTCCATTGTGATTTCTCCTTTTTCATTTATGATCCTATTTATTTGTGTTTCCTCTTGTTTTTTCTTTGTAAGCCTGGCTAGTGGTTTGTCTATTTTGTTTATTTTTTCAAAGAACCAGCTTTTGGTTTCGTTAATCTTCTGGATTGTTTTTTTTTTTGTTTGTTTGTTTGTTTCCATTTCATTTAGTTCTGCTTTGATTTTTATTATTTCCTTTCTTAAACTTTCTTTTGGGGTTTTTTGTTGTTCATTTTCTAGTTCTTTGAGATGTGAGATTAAATTGTTTCTTTGGTAGTGCACTGGAATCACAATCAAGTAACATGGACTATTTAGTATAAAATCTAAGTTATAGCTACTCTTACAAGAGAGGATTGACTAGGGGTTTTGGCGAAGGGCTACTAAATCACAGATTCACTGGTCTGGATCATTTTTAGGTTTTGCTGAGGTTGATACTATGTTTACGAGTTTCTGTCACTGTTGCTTATGTATTTTCCTTCATTAATAGTTGAAAGTTGACTATTTTCCACTAAGGGTTCTTACCTTGGATAGAAAAACCCTGAGGATATTCACTGACAGACCTAAGAGGCAGATCTGGGGAGTGAGAATATCTGAACTTGGAAGAGAAAAAAAATTACAACTTTGCTTTCAGTAATCTCTTGCCATTATCTAACATTTCTATCAATATGAAAGTAGGCAACGAGTTAAAGCCATCTGCAGTACCTGTCCATACAAAATTTCGTATCACATTACAATTATTGCAGATATTGTGAAATACCATTTTTATGAAATTGACAGACACACAGCTTCATCTTATTTAACGTGTTAATAATGAATCACGTCTATTAGTACCTTACTAAAATGTCCTTTCTGTGCATTGATTATGGTATTTCATTTCAACTTGTTTTCTTTAAATCCTACATATTTTATGCACTTAAAAACCATCATAAAAAGGAACCTGTAGGTATTTCTCCCAGTTGGTTAAGGCCATTCAGTTGGCATGTCTAGTCTATTAAGGACCTTGGAACTATGTGCATTATTAGTTATAGCTCATCCTCACTTTTGAGGAATATGCAATACTAGTAAACACAGGATAATGGCTTATTCTTGTGTTTTCCTGTGCAGTGGTTTCTGTGAAAGTAATTATTATACCATGTGGTGTTGTTTTTTTTAAGATTTATTTATGCATACAAGCTGGGGTACAGGCCAGAGGCGTGGGGTGGCAAGAGGGTTCACCAGAGACAGACTGGGGGGCAGAACAGGCAGGTATACTGAAACACACTGCTGAGGGGAGCAGTGGGCAAGGCAGGAAAGGGCTGCCGCGCCATGTGGGAATCTCCCTGGCCAGGCGTCGAACTCGCATTGCTGCTGCCGACAGTTCCACAGCGCAGCGCTTAACTGCTGTGCCACCGGGGCAGGCCCTATACCATGTGTTCTTAATCACATTTTAGAGAGAAAGAACGTAACAGTATTACCCATCTACCAAGTGCATATCCTGTGCTAGAATGTATTATTATAAATTTTCCCAATTTACGCAAGGTGAAAGATTATTATTTTCAGATATAGATGAGAAGACTGAGGCTTGGAAAGGTTAATTACTTTCTCAAAGTCACATACCTAACTGGTGGCGAAAGCTGAATTCAAATTGGTTCAACCTAACTGGCCAGGCTTTTGCTAAGTTCACAGCTCAGTACCTTGGTGCTCAAGCTTATGTCAGTTGAATACGTGAGGGGGAAAATCCTGATATTTAAATACTCTGAAGACAAATGAGTAAACTTTAGGAAAGAAATAAAAGATTGGTAATATACTTCCTGTCCACTGCCATACTACATATTAATAATCAAGTAATTTTCCAAGAGGTAACATAGGAATTTTCAACCTCTTCTCATGTGCTACCGTAAATGAATTTACATAAACAGAAAGGAGGGGGAAATAAGATACATTTTATTCATGTTCTAGGATACTTATTCAAAATAAATGTGGAAAAAAAATTGCTGGGCATTCTGAAGTACTGATTGCTTACAATTCTCTCCTTTCCTGGAGCCAGAGGTAACTGGGAAGAACTGAAGGGACTCAGCAGTGTCAGCGACAGAAAAGCTCGCCAAGTCTCTGTACTTGTGTGGACTCTGTACTGACAAACGCTGACCACAGGGACAGAACCAGGAATGTTCATGTAGTTTTTGGAAGAAGTGAATGTGTTTTTCTCTCATTTTTCCATTTTAGGAAAATTCATGGGCATGAAATGTCAAAATGAATGTACACTCTCTAGGTGGAAAATTTTAAAAGGGATATTTCTATTATTTATAGGAAGCTCTTAAAGTGCCACTCAGACTATACAAATATTATATTGGTATTTATTAAAGAGACCGAAACCTCTAATATAATGTCAATTCAATTCAACAACAGACTCCAGAAGATTCTCCAAATTAATAGTGACCTGTTAAAAAATACACATTATCAAAAACTGACCAACAGATACCACTTCATTGATACTATGTGTTATAAGGATATATATTATGGGTTGGATTCCATTATAATTTCTCAGATTAACAGTCATATCAATCAAGAAAGTGGCCATATGTAAACTACCTACTAACATCACACTAGGTGCCTTAAACGTATTATTCTTAACATTATGTGAAATATCTGTAAAAGTAAATTTAGCAGGTTTAAAACACTTTGCTTCCCTACAATATACAGGGTCTTCTCTTTGTTCCATTTTAACCATTCCTATGCATACAATTCAGTGGCATTAAGGATTGTGCTATTGTGACACCATCACCATATTTCTTATTCTTAAAGTAAGTTTTTGTTACACTAAAGGCAAAAAGTGTATTAGCCTATAGAAATAAAACGTACATTTTTAAAATAAACAAAGAAAACACTTTTGTAGCTACTCATTTAGACATACATTCCACTTTTATTCTATTTTGGAAGGCAAGGTGCCAATTTAAACAACTATTCTAACCATTTTATTTAAAAATAACCATACAAGTAGTGAATCACTTAGAATCAGATGGTCATGTGGGCTTCACTAAGGACAGTGAGCTTGACCTGAGAAGAAAATCAACTAGATGACTCATTTTAATATATTTTGCATAACTGGGATTGTAAATTACATCATATGGACGCCACTGTTGAAAGCAACCCCCAACTAAAATGAGCTGAGATACTGAACAGATGAAGTGCTGTTCAAAGTCAATGTAGCCCAGACTTAGGGGACAGAAGAATTAATGAGAAAATGAGAATCTACCAGATGGTGCTGCAGGATTCCTCGCCACACATCCGCCACCTCAAGCAGCTTCTATACATGCAAAGCCCCAGGGCCCCACCTGGTAGCAGCATAATTACCCTAAATGTGCACTTATGTTTCATTACACCTTGGCCATTACTATGTGCACTGATTACAAGTATCAATCCCTTTCATTTTCATACACCTCTGCAGTTCCACAGCATTCAACTGTGAAAACTCAGCACTCTCGACGCTTCTAACATGAGGCCCATGCTGATAAAACCACAGAGGGTAAATTATTTGTCACTCTACAGGGTGCCAATTCAGTTTGATAAGGATGACATCATCCCCATTTTACCAATAACAATGGCACTAACAAGAACGTGTAATCAACAAACCTCAGTCCTCTGCTAGCCCTGGCAGGTGCAACTCTTTTTATGCTAAAAATAAGCCAACATTAGCTTCCAGCTCCAAACTATTTCTTTTATCACAATGCTAAGCACAAGTTGGCTTCCATAAGGCACTGCAGCTGCTGCTACCGCCGCCGCTTCTGCAGATGCATTAATTGTATCAAGGACATACTGAAATAAGTGCTTATTCAGCACACTGGCTATTGGGGAGCAGCTGGAGGCGCAAGACAAACTGTCTTGAAGAGAATGTACCAGCCCAGTGTGTAAATTACAATGATGAAGTACAAAGAGAGTCTAAGTTTAAGGGTCTAATTGAACTGCAGACCAGCATGAAAATGTAGTGTTATCAATGGAGTCCAAGCCAAAGTATTTTCTAAATAAGGAACAGGCTCACTCAGATCTCACTAAAACCACTTTTAGAAACGGGGTAATATTTATTACCCGGTTCAACACAGCAAAAAAATAAATAAGAGTGCCTTTTTATTAAAAATACTAACTGTTGATACTGTCTTTCAATGATAAATGCATATATGTGTGTATAGTGTATACTAGATAAATCACACTACCATTCCACTCATAGGTGTGTGTGCATGTATCTATGTCAATGATTAAACACCAAAATCAAAATAACTTCAGCATATAAAAGCAACACATGATAAAGGACAAACTGGGCAAGCTTCCATCCTTATCCCCTTACTACTTATTCACCCTCTCTATACATCAACTTTATGTTCTTTAGCCATTTCCCTTCTATTTTCTAACCTTTGTATTAGTGAACAGAAATGAACTGACTGTGATTAAAGACTATTCCAGTTGATAGAGCTTGCAATGGAGCTTTCAATGATGCTGGCTTGGGTGGAGAAGAGAGAAATGGATCAATAAAGATAGTGCTGAAACAAAATTCCTTAGACAAGAATAGATTGCGAAGTAAGAACAATAGGTTAGGGCTAGGTCACAAAGATTCTGTCCGTCCCCGCCATGGTCTCCCAAACCCCAACTGCTTTATATTTGCACCACAGGCCTCACCTGCTACACGGGTACCCTTCAGCAGATCGTGTTTTTGAATTTTCACAAAATGACCCACGCTTCTGATAAAGAATCACACTTTCCCCAATTACAAAATCATTATAACTGAGTGTTTTTGAAAGTCTTCAAATCTTTACACATAAATACAGTAAGATATTTATCATACACAAATCTCCCAATTCAGAAAGGTTATACCATTCACAATTGGCTCTCCCTTAAGGTGACATCTCAGACACAGACACAAAGACTCAATGATTTACAAGTAAAAAACTGCACAACTTACACTATATAACACTGCGTGTAGATACTGAGCTGTTGCTTAGACCTATTTGTCAGATGAAGAACTACACCTGAACGTCAGAGTACAGCAATTCCAATCCAAACTCAGGCCTCGGAAAATTCAAACTGCATCTTCTTACAGACTTACATCAAGAAATACCAAAAATCACTAATAGTAAGTCTTGAAAACCAAAGGTCCGTGACATTAACCGCCAATACTATGCCAAGTACAGTTGCTTTAATTTTAGCTAAGCGCAAAAAGAGCATTGTATGTGAAGACCCCAAGGTGGTGTTGCAGGAACTCTGTCAGGCACAGGCAGGCAGCAACTGCACTTTAATTAGTGTGGGAACCAGCATCTTAGCATTGCAGCAACGATTTCCATTTTTATGGCGCATTTTCTAGCACAATTGCCACGATGCTGAGATGTTATCACTGTCCTAGTCAAACCATTATATCATCTGCAATTCCATAAAATAACAATTAACAGTATGTCTTCATCCAAATGATGTATAGGTGAATTTTAAAGTTTCTAACCAATTTAATCACAATGGACACAGCTTAAATGACTCCACACACTTACACAGGCCCTTACAGTCTATAAAACAGTATCCACATGACTACTGAAGATGTTGGAAAACATTTAAAAAGGAGTAAGAATAAAATTCCAGTGTAAAACTGCAAAGCAAGATAGCTATGCCCAAAAGTCATAATAGTTTTCTTTTTCCTAAAACAGGTTTTTTCTTTGAGTGTATTTGATGTTTGACAGATATATTAGCTCTTGAACATCATTTATCATGTTTATTTTTAATAGGTTTCCCTTAGAAACAGCTGTCTAAGATGCTAATCTTTTCTTTTTTCTTGGGCCTTTTGTAAATATTTGAAATAGCTACTCATTAACAGTTGCACATTTATTCAATCCTGTTGTATGGCTTGTGAACTGGAATTAGCTTTTATTTTATTTTCTCTATCTGTTGGCCAGACTAGAGAAACCCCGCTGTTTGGGTTCAATCTGTCAAGGTTCAAATTATCCTCCAACTGAGAGCTAATCAAGGGTGTCTGACCTGGTTTGCAAATAAGCTAGGAACAAAAGTGGGTTTATTTTTTCTTTCTTTGGAGCACTGGTTCTCAAAAAGTAAAGCAAAACAAGAGTGGGTCACAAATGCAATTGCCTAAAACTAAAACCAGTCACAACTGGCAAGTGAAGATGGACTGGCTTTGCGCGGCATTCCTGGAGCACTGGGCTTTCAAGCTATAAATCCATTTTTTATAGGAATTGGTTTGCAAATACATATCAAATTAAAATTCACAGTTCATTTCATGCAAGTCTATGGCAGGAGGAGAACATAGATTTTCAGACCATCAAGCCACTCTGACGGGTACACTGAAAAGTATCTTCATGGATCCCAAGCCTCAATTTAATAGCTACATGTAGCAGAACTAACCTTTCTGCATCATTAACATCACTACTATTTCCATTTTTGTATATATTTCTGAAACATGAGCACAGTTTTCTTTTAAACGTTTTAAATCTTCAAACTAAAAAAGAATCGGTATTTTTACAAATTATTTATTTTAAATGTACCTTAGTGAACTACTGAATGAAAGGACTAAAATGTGGTCTTATTTATAACATATATTAAGACACTTTCTCTTAGTGTATTATGGTTTCTAGAGCCTAAAATTATTGCTTGGATGTGATTTTCAGCATTTTGGTTTTTTTTGTTTGTTTGTTTTTTGGTTTTTTTTTTTTTTAAGCTGGTATCTACTCTTTTTGAAGTAGCAATGGCCAATGAAACTGAAGACCTGTGAAATGTGTCAGTGCCACCATTCAAGTTATGACTGCAATTCCACTAAGGGCTTCTCTCAAAATGATCCCAACTGATGAAATGACCCCAGTTATGATAATAAACCAAATTGCACTCTAGCAACCAATGTATTGCAGTATCAAGTATTTGAGTACAACATTTTCCCTGAGGGACAGCATGCTATCGTGCAAAGTGCACTGGCCCATCAATCAGTAAATCTCTATTTTAATACTCTTCTTCAGACCCACAGTGTAACCTCTCCGTGCTTCAGTAAAACAGAGACAACAAGCACCAGTAGCTATAATTCACTTCGCGAATGTAAGGATGAAATGAGAAGCTAGGCGTAAAAGCGGAAAGAAAATTATTTGATATCCAGTTCGTAGGCAATTTTATTAATATAAGGACCCATAAAATACCATAATGTCTGAATTATACTTATAATCATACCTATATTCATAGAAAAAAATACCTGTCACAAATAAGAAAAGAATGGAAATAAAACTGGGATTAAAATCACTGATGTGCAAAGGTTCTATCATATTTTTGTGGTGCTAGAACATAATAAATACTATGCAGCATATAAAATAGATTTTTATTTACTTAGGGATAGCCATTTTGATTCCCTGGAGTCCATGTTTAAGAAAATGGTGGCTGAATATACAATTAGTGTCAAGAATAAGCTGATATCCAATTTGAGAAATGTCTTTTCTTACCGAACATACTAAGGTCCAAGTGTCCATTTAATTTTCCTTTTATCAAAATTACGAACAAGCCAGCCAGCACTATGCAGTACCTTACATTTTACCAAGTTCTATATTTGAATGAAGAAAAATATCTTTGTTTCCTAACTTTCTATCAAGTCATATTTATAAATTTCAAATAACTTCTTGTAAATGTTCCAGCATTCACTACAGAAAATGTAAGATGCAAATAGCATTTCACGATCACAAATCCTCCAGTTAGTAGGTACTTGACTACTTTTTTGTTTAAATAAACAAAAAGTAGTAATAATCATTACTATTACTATGAATAATAGTTATAAAGTGCTATTAACCTTAGCTAGTGTATTAGAAACAATTTTAGCCACTCTCCTGCATTTATCCCTAAGTAAACTACTTTGAGTCGTCATTTTAAGTCAAGAAAAATATAATGAAATATAAAGTCAGTCAATCTGAGCAAAAACATTACAGATTTTCAAAACACATGAAGAGAAATACATTTTTCTTTGAATGCAATATTTATAAATCCATAAAAATAATCTACTACTTGAAAATGTAGTTGCAGAGATAAGATAGCTGGAAATATTCAAATACTAGCTAATACAGTTAATTATCTTTAAATCTTTATTCAATTTATTCCCCACTTAATATATTGCCAAGTTTCTCCTACCTACCCCCAATTATTTACTAAAACTAATTACACAGTGAATTACATCCTCAAGTCAGTACAACTGTAAATGAAGGTCAAACCACTGCATATAAATTATTTCAGTCTGAAAAATAAAGCACAGATGTAACCAGTGTGAATAAATATAGATTTAAGACCAGAAATGAATTAGCTTGTATAAAATATATGTAGCAACCCCAATTTCCAAAGAAAACAAATATTATGTTTTTAATTCCAGTTTTCTTTAGCATTTCCTGTGTAAAGCATGCACTTTGTTTCAAATATTTTTTAGTTTGTCATTAATAGTTTATATAATACAGTATGCTGTACATTAATATTCACAAAATTAAAGCCTTAACTGTGCCCAATCCACATTATCCTCCCTAAATTACCTCACATCTGTGAACAATCCATCTTTCTCTCATTACCAATCAAGGGGACTGGCTCACTATTATGCCTTCAAACTCCAGGATCCACAGCCAGATATTTAGAAAGCTCATTCTGAGAACATTCACTACTTCCAGTTGGGAAGGTGATAGTCTACAGTTACAAGGACCCTAAGAGTATGCTTGCATGCATTGAAAAACCATTGACTGATCACCTAGGAGCTTAAAAATGCAGACGCTCAGGCCCCACCCCAGGCCCAAACAAAATGAACAAGTGATCTATGTGTATTTTAAAATATGAGAAACGCATCTGGGGTCTTAAAAGCAGTTCAGGCACAAGCACGCAAGAGTATCCAGGTATAAACACAAATATGTGCAAAACAGAGTTGGAAAGAAAAAAAGCAAAGTAACATTGCAATAGCATTTTCTTAGATACTGTTATTTCTCCTGTTCCTCTTTTTCCTTCTTGTCCTCTTATTACAATGTTAAGAACAATAATAAACAAGTCATGTGTTAAATACTCTCTGTCATAGGCTTAACATTGTTGCCTTGTTTAATTTTTATCTTGTTTATCTTAATTTTTACCTTGTTTAATTTTTGTTTAATGATTATCTAATAATACTTTATTCCTGTTTTTCAAACAGGAAAATTGAGGCTGAGAGGGAACAGTTTTCTTTAGGCCACAGAGCTAATCAACTATGGAACAAAATCTAACTTATTCAGTTCTTAACCAAAATGTCATAGTACCTTAGAGTTATTGAAGCACTGCTATTAATGTTACCGAGAGGAATCTCCGTAAAAAGGGTGATCTGATGTTCCCTGCATTAGGAGCTAAGCGACAAGAGGAAGTTGGAAAAGACTGGGAGAAGACACACAGAGGAGAGACACATGGAGTTGAGACGTGTACACAAACTTGGAGAGATATGTGGCGCAGAGAGACTTAGAAGAAAAAGGGCTCATTTGCTTCTTGGCTTTGGACTGTAGCAGGGACTTGGGGACATGGAAGGACAGACTTGGAAGCGACCTGGGTAACTGAACCATGGGGAGGCTGACAACGGCAGCCTTTGTCTTAATTTGCACTTTAATTTTGCTCCTTTTGTCCCAGATTTGCCTGACCCCATAGCCCCTTTCATGTGATTCCTTGCCAGAGGTACTTCAGACTTGTGGCAAGTTTTGGGGCTTCAGTTGTTCTGCTTTGGGTCAACCCTATTGGGTATAGGTAACTTTGGGTATTTTATTGGAAAACTATTATTCTTTCTTTTCTCTCTCAATGCACACTCATCCCATTAAAGTCCTTTCACACTGAAAGTATGTTTTGTCTTTATGTGGCAGATGGCAGAAACCGTTTAGAACGTGCAATTTTGGGAGTACCTGGTTACCCTTCAGCCTGCACACTAACATGATCACTTGTAATACAGTTACTACACTGTAAACTGTTAAGTCCATGGCTCTATGATTTGATGTTCTCTATACGTTTAACAGTTATGGGTCATATGACAGTAACTGTTCACACAATAATCCTATTATTACCATTATATTTAGTTTAATGGGAAATAATCATGGTCTATTTGGTGACTGTTAAAAGGTATTATATACAGGCCTCCTTGGTGGTGTAGGGGTTAAGTCTCAGCACAATCACCACTATGGCCTGAATTCGATCCCGGCCAGGGAGCTAACCACATATGGTGCAGCAGACCTCTCCTGCCTCGCCCGCTGTTCCCATTAACAGTGTATTTCAGTAAATCTGCCTGTTCTGTTCCCCACTGTGTCTCTGGTGAATCCTCTCACCCACAGCATCTCTGGCTTACACCCCAGTTCATCTATGCATAACTCAATAAATCTTTTTTAAAAAGTATTATAAACATAATAAAAGCATTGTAACATTTTAAATTTAAAACATAATAAAAAATATCTAACACAATATACTTATTGCTGTGTAATACACTACACAAAAAGTTAGTGGCTTAACACAATAATTTTTTTTTAATTTATATATATTTCACCTCATTCTTCCTTTTTGTACAATGCATGCTTTCTCCTTTAAGGTGTAGATCCCATAAAATTCCCATCACCAAATCACCCGTGCACCATCACCATACTCCCTGTGTTCTCCCCTGTTATGAAACAATAATTTATCATTGTTCACAATTCTGCACTCTGGGCTAAGCTCAGCTGGACAGTTCCTTTGATCAATGCAAAGGCTGGAACATTCAATATGGTTTTTTCATTCGCATGTCTAGAGTCTGAGCTGAGAAGCTAGAGGGCTTGCTCTTTCAATAGGGTATCACCAGTAGGGTAGCCAGACACCCAGAATGGCTGAGGACTACAACAACAGCCATAAGAGCAAACCCAGAGCATAAATTCTTATTAAATCTCTGCTTGCATCATGCTTTCTAATGTTCCACTGGCTAAAGCAAGATACACGGCCAAGCTGACAGTCAATGTTCAAAGGATATATCCATGTAGAATAAGTATACTGGAAGGCATGATTCAATGGGGTCCACCAAAAAACAGTCTACCAGGATATTTAATAGTTTATCCACATGGTATTTAAAGAAAACAGGAACTGTTCATTCTCCAGTCTTGTTTAAGCTTAGATTAAAAAAAAAAAAGTATTTATAAAAATTATGAAAAACAACATCAATCAGGCTTAAAAATTTCAAATACTTTTTATGCCAAAAATGTTTTTTTTTTCTATTGTACACAGAGCCTTTAAATCTTGAGTCAAGTCCAATACTTCACAAGTGTCTAGCAATACGACCTGTTCTAAGTAACTAGCGGGGAGTTTATCCTATTTGCTATGTGCTTAGGTTTATTTTCCCTCCACTTTTCTGATTTCATACTCCAGGCTTACTCTAGCGTCAGAGAGAAAGGGGGAGCAGACGAGTTTACAATGCAGCATATCACCAGGTCACTAGGGGCCTCATCCCTTTGATGGCAAGCTGAATTGTATTTTCAAACAAATGCCAATCACCCTGCTTGGATTCAGTCTCTCCTCTTCTAGGAAGCCACCATTTGGTCTTCCAGTCCACAACTTTCCTTTTCCTAAACCTTTCCAATCACATATCTTCCCACCCCTCTCCCCTCATATTCTTTGAATTGTTTCCAGAACAGGTATTTTTAATGCTCTTATTATTATAGGGCTGGAGAGGCTGCAGTACATGCTGTGAGAGTTAGGGTACTGGAAAGGAGCTTAGGGCCTCTAGCCCTGGAAATGAAGGGCTAGAGATGACCGCAAAGGTTTCTTTGTATTCTGCAATACTTTAATTACTTCAGAGAATTGTACCAATAGTTATGACTATGGAGCTGAGTAGGAAACACCAGGGGGTAAGTCAGGGGCTTCTGGATTTCTCCTGAATAATTCTTCACAGTATAGCTTATTATTTGTGAAAAGCAAATTCTAAGAATATCAGGCTATTATATGATCTGACAGAATCCACCAATTCCAAGGTTACATAAGTTACAGTTTATTAAATGTTTCAAATACATTTCCGCTTCCTATATTTTAGATAAGTAATAAAAAGTGACTACTTCAAAAACATGGGATTTAATCTGCTGGACTAAAAACTGATTCTGTGCAAGTCCTTAACAATCTACTGCCTTTTCTTTATGTAATCTAACAAAAGAGAATGTACTTACAGAAAATTTACAGAGTATTAAAAGCAGGAAAATTTTAATATACGCTCTGTTCCTCTAACATGAGTAGCATTTGGTTAATTTCTCCTTTATTTTCTATTCTTTTTCTTTTTACTATCACTTCTTAAAAATATCAATTCTATACTACAGTACATGAGTTTACATCACATTTTTTTTAAAAACAAAGGCATGAGACATTTTCCAGGTTATTATAAATTTCGTAAATATTACTATTCAAAATTGCATAGTACTCCATCAGAAAAATGTATCAACTGTAAGGGCTTTTTAAACAAGCAGAAATGTACATTTCCACTACCACAAAGATTTAAAATTTATTAAATTCATTCTTCTTAAGAGAAATAAACAAAGGCAAATCCTATCTCAAGAAAATAGAGATATTTTACAAAGCTATACAAACTTACATATTCTTTCTGTAACTGTAAAAACAATTAGCTCAGTGCCTCAACAAGTTGATGTAAAACAGAGGAATATTAGTTTTATAAAATGTGTTTATGGACTTTAAATGCCCCTTTGCTTTTCTAAATATTCTGCTTTGAAAGGTCCAACTTAACCAGTGTTTTGGAAAAAAAAAAAAAAAAAAAAGCATGACTTAAGGGAAAATCAATATAGCCTGAAAGACCAGAAAGAATCAAACCAAAACCAAACAAACAAAAAAACACAAGACCTAGGTTAGGGATTCTCAAACTTGTAGAGCCTTTAAAATTAACATCCCCAGCCTACAGCCTACCTCACAGAATCAGATCTTTGGAGGAGGAGCCCAGGAATAGCTCTTCTAAAACTCCCCAAAATGTTAAGATGAAAAGTCTGGTGAAGGAAGAAGGGGCAGGTTCACACTCACCTACTACCTGGGAAAAATAGGTCCAGGTTATAAGTCACATCCTCACATAAATGGCACTTTTCTTCTCCGCTTTCACTGACTATTTTGATCAAAAGACTGCATATTTAATCAAGAATATCTCCAGACCTAAGTTTCTAAAAGTGGTTGCCACAAACTGGAATCCTCTGGAGTGATTCATTTGTAAATGCAAATTCAGGGACCTATCACAGAGCTAAAGAAAGGGGACTCTGGTCAGACAGATGCATTTCAAATACATACCCCAGAGGTCCCAGAGTTATTTTCAGAGTGACTATAAATTTTAATATCTACTTTTATAGATAATTATCACCTCCACATCACTTACTTAATTAAATTCAAAAAATCCAGAAGACCTATGTGGAGTATATGATCATCTAATCATTCATTTTTTTCCCTTATTCATTCAATTTATCCCTTCATCAGATCTTTCTCATTCTGCCCAAGCTCTGTTTTCACTGGTTAAATCCTCTTAACACCCAGGTTTGAGCCCTTCTTTTTTTAACAGTATCAGCAATGATGAACTAAAGGGTCTATTTTTAAAAAGCCAGCAATCTAAATCAAACTTTTCTTTCTTACACTACAAATAATAAGAAAAGTGCCGGAACCCACCAGGAGAAATAAAAAATGTAACTGAGAGCAACAAATAAAAAGAAATACAGAAATTTATAACCTCTGCAGAACAGCCAAGGTCCCACTAACAAACATTTTTTTCATGCAGAAGCAAACTGCGCTTGCCGTACCTGACACTGTGCAAGTATGTTTACTGCAATTTAATAGCCACACAAGCAGGAGAAGAAATTTAATAATTTTTCAGCTGGAATGAATTGACAGCCAGTGTTAGAAAACTGCAGACTCTGCAGAATCAATAAAAGCTGCTGGCATCACAAAGTAGTACTTTTGCCCAGAAAACATCTCACAAAGGTCAGGTTTACAAACCACCAGGTAGCAGTATCACTTTCACATCTTTCCAGGGCTATTAAAATTCCATTAAACAACCATCCAAAACTAACTTGCAGTCTTTAGAGTTCACCGAAATGGTCCCAAAGACATATCAGCCTCAGTCCAAACTCTAAAAGCAAAGCCTTGGTTAACTTCTGTCCCCCTGTCAAATGAAAATTGTTTGTAGAATCCTACTTAGTACAAGAAAAATATCAAAACAAACATGTATTTCATGAAGGTGGACCTAAGTGCATCTACCCATTTAATAAAATTACAGATACCACTATCAAGAAGTAACCTCCAAAAGCAAATGATTTCTGTTGCAAACCTTGGAAAACCACCACCACGATGGATCTGGTAGCACATAACACCACCAAGCCTGCATTAGAAAACAGTATTCAACTGTGCCTGAACAGCAGCTGAAACAGGCAGTATCTTTCAGTCACTTTAGAAATACAGCGTGTTCAGACTGTATTTTCAGTACAGGTTCTGAATCACATCTAGAAATTTATTGGGTATAATCAATGCAGGATTAGCACACACTCAATGTGGACTGAGCACCTCCTAAAACCACGTGCACACTGCCACGTGTGCCTGACCCCAGCACCACTGGGCTCGTCTTCTAGTGACCTACACTATAGCCAGAAGGAGAAGGGCGATGTGAACTTTCGAGGATGAAGCGTAGCGACCTGAGCAGAGCTGCGTGGCAAGAGTCCTCAGTAAGTCCTTCAGTTTTGTTCCAAAGGGCATAAACTTCATTATTTGCTTATGTGATCTCAAAAGCAGATGGATTTGCACTCAATCAAAACAGAATACAGCACCTTAGGGCCTTGACAGAGAGCAGAGAACTCTGCTGCCTGACTCGAGCAACATACCTGGTTGAAAGGACTAGGTTTAAAGTGGGAAACAGACAGGCTGTTTGTTCCTCTAAGTCAGGAGTCTCCACATTTTAAAAAATCACTTTCCTTAATGAGTTAAAAAAAAATAAGTCTGCAACCCTAAAGATGTGTACTTCTTAACTATACTCACGCAATATTGTGGCTATATACTGTATATGATATGAAACATATACAAAAGAAATAAAAGTTGAAGGGATGAGAAAATACATATAAATACAAAATCTACTATCTTCTTCCTGCATCCTGGCATATCATCACCTTTGCACATAGGGTGTGCAAAGCCCTCAGCTACTAGTCTCGAGAGTGGGATTTCTTGGTAGGTTCCAATGGCTACAGAAGTAGAGCTGGATCACAAGAGAGTCACAGATAACTGTAATGTATTATCTTCATCTCCCAAGAAAACCTTTCAGAATGTTTTGCCTTTCAGGGCATGACTGCAAGTTTTAACAAGGAATGTGAAAATACACAACTCTGAGAAACACAGTGTGTGAATCTGAGTATTGAGGGGTGCTGGGGAGACCTACTCTGTTGATACTCCCTATATGAATTCACATGTGAAAATTCCTCGTCAAAACCATTGCCAAGCTGGTTTAGGTATTTCCCCCTCAGAGACAATAAACTTTCAAGAACTTCAGAGTAGAAACTGAATTTGTCACTATAACCTACTTTGCACGTTCCAATTCCACACCAAGTCTCAACTTTCCTATTCTCAGGGTTTTATTAATTTACAAGAGTCTCTATACTAACTTGCATATTTCCAAGTTTGGGTTTTTTTTGAGAACACAATAGATTTTTAAAAAAAAACTCACTAATAATAGTGAGGAATTGATTACTCTTTAACTGAAAAAAGATTATTTCCAGGAACTCTAAATGTTCTATAATTTGCAATAGATGTGCTTTAGAACTATGAAAACTCAGAACTATGAATAATACCATAATTTGTGGAGAGGAACATCTTTTTTATCAGCCAACAGGCTAAACTGCACAATTATCAGCAAGTCACTCACAGGCCGCCCTCTCATGGGCATATCTAAGTATGAAAGGTTGATTATAATAATGTGCTATTATTACCACTTTTCTGAAGCATGTACCTATTTTCAGAAATATGATTTCTAATAAATACTTACTTTTTGAATAAATGAAGTAACAGCTACAGAGTTGTAATAGTTACTTCATTTAGAGAATCAATGTTTGGTTTCTTCCTCTCTTGACTTCTAGTGTCACATTAACATCAAGATCTAGGATGGCAGGTAGATTTCATCTAGAATACTAAACATAACCAAATGGCAGTGGCTGACAGGAACATTGCATTGAAAGGGACTTGGAGGAGAAATCTTGGTCGATTAGTAAAGAGTACCCCAAGTTAAGGAAACTCAGAGGATAACACAAGTATTTTCAATTTGCAGATACCTGAGAACCTTAACAAAGAGTACAGAACTCTGTTGCCTGTCTCAAACCAAATGACTGGCTGAAAGAATTGGGTTTGTAATGGAAAACAGGCAGGTTGCTTAACTATAAAGGTGTGTTAACCTCTGTCTTTACTGCCTGAACTCATTCCTTGGTAATCAACCAAGGTTTCCTCTTCAGAATCCTTCTCAATACAGTAAAGAGGGTTGTTCATTTTCTAGCTTGAACCAAAACATTATTCAAACTAGTGGCTCTCAATTCTACATCTCAACACTGGCTATACATCAGGATTACAGATATTTTAGAAAACACAAAGCCTCCCATGCAAGAGATGCAGTTGCGAAGCAGTTGTCAGCATTGGGACAAGAGGCTGCTGTGGGTTTTCTAAAATTGCCAAGAGATAGGTACTCCCTGGTGGCGCAGCGGTTAAGCGCTGCGCTGTAGAGCTGTCGGCAGCGGCGACACAAGTTCATTGCCCATCCTGAGAGATTCCCACATGGCACAGCAGACCTCTCCTGCCTCACCTGCTATTCCCCTCAGCAGTGTATTTCCGTCAATCTGCCTGTGCTGCTCCCCACTCTGACTCTGGTGAACCCTCTTGCCACCCCACGCCTCTGGCCTGTACCCCAGCTTGTATGCATAAATAAATAAATAAATCTTTAAAAATAAATAAATAAATAAAATTGCCAAGAGATGAAATGAAAAGTCATTGTGACAACACCCATCTATTCTAGATCAACGTAATTTCTGTGTCCTCGCAAGGGTTTCTGCTGTGTATCAGCGTATTAGTGACAATCGGAAGTTCTGCCAAAAACAAGTTTTGTGTGTTAGCTTTCCCCAAAGTTGATCACTGAGCCATTTCATCATTTTCTCCCATTTCACACAGCTGCACCCATTTATCTAAGTATTATATATAAGAGTTTTCATACTCAAGGGCAAAATGAACAACTGCAACAGAGATCTTATGATCCACAATATTTACTATCCAGCCCTTTCAGAAAATCAACAGCCTGGATTATTATGTGAAGGGCTACACTAGAAAAAACTAATCTAAACTGGTCAAATCAGGCTGGATCCTAAAGGTTCTGAGGAAAGACCTCAGAGGCAAGGGCTTATTAAACAGAGGCCCCCCATATGTCAACCTGACACTCCTGATTTTACTTCTCAAATTCCATTTAAAGAAATGGCTTCCCCCTTTCATTGCTATGAAAAATTTGAACAACACTATCAAGTTGAATATATTAAGCACATTACATCAACTTAGCTCTCCCCTTAAAATTCACTATAGAAGTTACATTTTAATACAGATAGTGGGATTTTATAAGAATTAGCACAAGAAAAGGCCATGGAGAGATTATCTGGGATTTTATATACTACCAGTAAAAGGCATTTCTATTACATCATTCAGTGTCTCTGAAGAAAGAATGTATGAAAGTGATTCTTTAGTGTTTACAGTCTAGAATCATATAAGTTTTTCAATATGAACACTATACTTCCTTTTGTACGCTCATATCAAATTACAAAAAACATCCTATTTCCTTATTCATCTGGAGAGCCAGGATTCATGGTTGGTAAAATTACCTCCCCTCCTGCTAAACACAATATTGTAATTTGTACAGCTTTTATTTTCAAGGTCTATTACATACAATCATTTCATGTAAACTGCCTAGAGTCCTTTTTGGAAGTTGACAATACATAACAAACATGTGAATTAACATTATTAAACCTACAGGAGAAATGGATTTCTCAATTTTATTTGTACACAACACAGATGAAAAGATAAAGGAGTAGAAGATATTTTAAATACCTACTATATAAATAAGAGGTAGTTATCAGACCCTTTTTGATCTTGGATCAGAATCAATAACTGGTCATCATTATAAAATGCAGTCATTCAAATTCAATTTGGTGTAAACCATACAATAATATGAAGTTTATACACTCCCCCAAATAAGTATTACTCATGTTCTTGTACCTTCCTAAAAGGGTAGGAAGCAACATTTACAGCAGCATGTCATAATTAATCCTATACACCATATAGTATAGTATCTTTGCAAGTCTTGAAATAAGACAATTCAATTTTTAAAATTCCACCATTGATACTGATCACTAAGTATCAAATAATTTTCTCTCTGTTCTGAATATTTCATCTTAATTTATTTACCTATCAATAATTGATTTATGCCATTTATCCTGTGGGGGATTGGGGGGGGTTCAGATTTATGAAGGGGTAAAAAAGTAGCAACACACAAATAAGATCTAGAAAAGCACACGATAGCTATAAAAACAGCTCATCCATCATCTCTACATTCTGATTCCAGAGACAGCAGTGAAAGGTGTTGTTTCCACACCATTCACCCAGCACACTTAAAAAGGTTTGCTCCATCACTTATACAACTGAAGCTGATTGATTAGCTGCTAGAAGAAAATCAATACAAATATCCCAGAAAACACTAGCTTGTAAATTCATTCTGGCCCCAACAAAGTCCTGGTCAGTACTTGACATGTTTTTCTAGATATCTAAAATGCACCCATATCAAACACTAGCCCTCAAATACTACGATGGTTAGGAATTTTTTAAACCTAAATATCTCAGAGGTAAAAGAGGGAAAGAGAGGGGCTTCCCAGTAGTTTATTAGAATAAGATGATAGTCAGAAGTTATCAGGTAAATCTTACACTCACAGATAGAGATTACCAAAAAAGACAGGCACATTAAGAAGGTAAAAATGGTACACGAATATGTCAAGGGGATTAAATTGAGAGAGAAAAAAGAGAAAGAAAGAGAGAGACACCAATTAAATATATTTATAGAAGGTAACTAAAGCTATTTAAAATTATAAATACCTTTTAATTTAATGCTATATATAAGAGTAAAAAGTTAATGAGCTCTTACAAGTTTTGGCTACAGAGTGGAATCAGCATGTCTGGGGTACTTTGGAAGCCACATTTTATTCAGGATGATTTCATGATCACTTCAGAATTTCTTCTACATATGTACTTATGTATATTCCATATGCCTTAGGTATATTCTTTAGCCTCTGCAACCACTAGACTACTAAGAAACAAAATTTCATAAAAATAAAAAGTTTTATAAATAAGCTATTCAGGAAGAAAATATGATCTTAATGTACAATCACATGCCAGGCAACTGGGGTCTAATTCTCATTCTACAATAGGTTTAGAGTTTGGTTTTTCAAAAATCATTTAGAATTTCTGACACATTAAAATTTTTAAGAAAAAGAAAGGAAATGTCTTTTCAGTATGAAAACTAAATTACTGACAGAGTGGCTCTGAACATGGTAATAAAATTTATTAAAAGTATAGACTTCTCAGAGTAAAAATTCATGGACTCATAAAGTTTGTTGTTTATTAAACAATAGGAAATTTCATACAGCGATAGTGGAAAATTTAAAGACATCTGACCCCCAAAATATTCCTAACATTTGAATAATTAAAGAACTAAATATACAGAGTAAGAGGTTTAAAAAGATCCACAAAACAAACCAAAGAAACAATTTAATCTCACATCTCAAAGAACTAGAAAATGAACAACAAAAAACCCCAAAAGACAGTTTAAGAAAGGAAATAATAAAAATCAAAGCAGAACTAAATGAAATGGAAATAAAAAAACAATCCAGAAAATTAACGAGACCAAAAGCTGGTTCTTTGAAAAAAAAAAAAGCAAAATAGACAAACCACTAGCCAGGCTTACAAAGAAAAAACAAGAGGAAACACAAATAAATAGGATCATAAATGAAAAAGGAGAAATCACAACAGACACAGCAAAAATAAAAAAAATAATCAGAGATTACTATAAACAGCTATACGGAAACAAGTATAACAACCTAGAGGATATGGACAAATTCCTAAAACTATACAATCACCCAAAGCTAGACAAAGAAGATATAGAACACCTAAACAGACCAATCACAAGTAGTGAAATTGGAACAGTAATTAAAAACCTCCCCAAAAACAAAAGCCCAGGACCAGATGGTTTCACAAATGAATTCTACCAAACATTCAAAGACGAAATAGTCCCTATATTACACAAACTCTTTCAAAAAATCGAGAAGGAAGGAGTACTACCAAACACATTCTATGAAGCAAATATTACTCTAATACCAAAACCAGACAAAGACAACACA